>PVLD010012083.1:0-62064 GCA_004027595.1 Dinomys branickii | reverse complement strand
AATCAGGATTGTCATCGCCCTTCCTGAATGCATAGTGGTGATAGCCAGGGGTGCACAATGGACTGAATTCAGACCTCTGTGATGGAACCAGCTAAGTGGAAGGAAAGGTGCCCAGTCTTTTCAGAGGATGTGGAGAGTTGGCAGTGGACAGGGAGATGAGCTCTGTGGGTGCCGGAATGGAGTGCAACAAAGCTATGGAGTGGAGAAGCACAGAGAATGTAACGACAAAGGTCATCCTGGGACCAGTGCACAGGGACAGTACAGAGAATCCAAACAGAAACACTGCACCCAGGCAATGAGGGACACCAGGTGTCTGGCAAAGGAGCTTGGATCATGTCCTGCCCGACAGAAAGGAAGAACTAGGCATGACAGAACCATGTTTGGAAATGTCAGCCTTCGCCAGAGTCCACAGGAGTTTAAGGAAAGGCAAGCACCAGGTTTGCAACTCTTGTTCACTCTTCCTGCCCTCTAATATAAAGAATTAAGTCTACTTCTGCAGTCAGCAGTAAAGAGAAAGTACTCCTGAACCAGGCCCTTGGCAGGCTACTGAAAGAGGGGCCTTGCCTGTGGGTGACCAAAGGAGAAACAACAGGGGTGAGGCAGGAATTCTGCACACCTCACCCAGCCCACCCAGCCTGGCGGCCCTTGAGAGGCAATCAGAAAATAAATGATTAAGGAGACACAATCAGGGCGTTACTAAATCTTCTTAAATGCAGGCAAGGCCTAATCCAGCATGGAACCCCACAGGCAGGCAGCAGAGTGTCCAGCTTCCTCCCATCCCACAAGCACTCCATATTGAAGCCTGCTGTTATATGTATTTTTAAAGTCAATCAATCATTCTAATAAGTGTGCATTACATTTGTCCAGGAGAAGAGACATTAAACTGTGATGTAAGTCAGGAGAAGTCTAATATTTATGAAGAACCTGACTGCTAGGATGAAGGAAATCACAATTTTAGGGAAATGGTTCCTGAATGATAATTATGCTAAAAAATAAATAAATTTCAAATGCAGTTTTGGAAAGCATCAAAACAAACCCTATAAAATGCACTACTGGATCTGCATCCTATAAGACCGTGTATTAAGAGAAAAGAAGTTGTGACAAGGGTTACATCATCCTAAGTGGACACAATATGAACAAAATGGATGAATCTGAGAATGTCGCAGATGCGAGAGGCTGAAGTGCAGACAAGAGCGCTCCATGAAGACATTTAATTGATGCCTAAAGACCAGTTTGATAGGAACAGTATTCTCTGCCATGCTAAGAGATCTTCCCTTGGGTAGGAACTAAGGGCCATTTATTTTGCGAGATTCAAAAAAAGCAATACTTGGGGTCCGTTCTGCTCATCGTGAGAGTCCTACACACTGGCCTTTCATGCTCTCCCTCTCTTTGTCTCTTTCCCAGAGAAGACTGTTGGGTGATACTCAGTCCTTGCCTAGGGCCCCACCTCAGCTGAGCCAGTCTCAAACAAAAAGCAGCTTTTCACAAGGGATCTTTAAAAAAAAAAAGAAGGAGTGGGTTGAAACGTCCTTACTTGAACTTAAACACTTAATGAGTCTTGATGCCAAAAAGCTGGAGACGGGCCAAGTCAGTCGGCCCAACTCTGATTTGGCAGCAAGATAAGAAAGAAGCCTACATAGAAGGCCTATCACATTCTTCCCAGCCTGCTAAGGCCAAAATCAGCAACAGCAAAAAGACTCAATCTTGTTGAGATTTGACTGAGAATCTGGGTTGGAGAAAAAGCTCTAGGCAACAACTCCAAAGACACACTGTGTGCCAGCACCTAGGGTCTCCATCTAACCAACCATAAAGGTGGTGGTGCGAGATCCAGACCCATCACCTACCAGGGTTGCTGTGAAGTTTAAGTAAGAGATGATTTGTGAGCTCTGAAAACAGCAATGATGTTCAGAAGACACCAGTCTGAAGAGATCCTACACCCATCAGCAGAGGAGCCCAAGATTCTACTTGTTCCAGCGTCTCATCTGTTTAACAACCCTTTCGAGCCTCAGCAATGTCTCAGTTTGAACAACAAACTTTATGGCCAATAAGTTGTTAAATGGGTGTTAATTGACAAATATCTCTAAGACCTCCTTCTACTACATCCACAGAGCTTGCTCAACCTGACCTCAGTAGGGAAAGTGAAACACAGGTTTCTATAACATCACACTTCCTTGGGGTTCTCCTCATCTTTCTGATAGATCTTTTATTAGATTCTTTCCCTATCTGCTAAGACCTTATTTGGACTGCTGGAATTCACAGCTCAACTTTAACTTTAATGTCCTATGGCTCACCAAACCAACATGACTAAGTCAAATCCATCATCCCTCTCTGCAACTCCAGGCCTTCATCTCAGCAGCCTATAGGTCTCTGTCTCTGGGTGGACAATCTGTGCCTCAGTCTCCTTTCTAAACTGAAATCATGACCTTTCCAACACCGAAAGGACCTTTCCCAGCTGTGTCAAAACTCAAACCCTGCAGTTTGTCAGTAACAACTGAAATGCCAATGTCATTTTCTAATCATTAGTTCATCAATACACTCTACCAAGCCCTGCTGATTTCTTTGAAACTCTCATTTCTGTTGCTCTAAGGATCAAATCTAAAAACCTCAGGGTTAGGCCCCACAGAGCCTTGCTTCTCCCTGTTTCTCCTCTCCATCTACCTTGATCTCACCCTTTGTTTTAAACATTTTTGCTGAATAAGTCTACCTGAAATTCTTCCAATACATGGCTTTCTCCTTTCTCAGGATTTTGGACATGTCATTCTTTCAGCCTAGAGAATGTTGCTTTTTAACTTTCATCTCTCTTGGAAAAAAAGAGAAGAATTTCTATTGTTCATTCAGGTCTACACTGAAACATTGCTACCTCAAGGGAAACTGAGATTTGTATCCCAGGTGGAGTCAACTTTTGCATCCAGATCTGATCAGCAACACCACCCCACTCTTGCTGCATTGCCTGACTTTATTGTAAAATGTAAGTATCTTTATTTATGATGGCTTAAACACTTGAGAGTGTTCCTCCAAATGATTCACTGAGTAAAGAAAGAGGAAGTTCTCTCCTATCAGGAGCTCTACTCTGTGACACCAAACACAGCACACTTCTGACCCCAAACCTGTCCTGCTGTTGTTCCTGTGGAGGACGTCATGATATCATGATTTATAACATAATATGTATATTCCTTTATCTTCATCAAGCACAGAGTTTCTAAAATCCCTGTAACTTCCTTTGCACTAGGGATGCTAAGTATACTTTTGTTCTAAGGTTTGATCTTTGAGCCGGGTTGCTGGTGTGGGGATCTTGATCCTTCAGTACTTCCTAGGCAACAAAAGCATCTTTCATTCTAATTCTATTCTACTGAGCCAGCCCTTAGTGTACTGCTGGATAAAGGACAGTCACTAGAATGACCAAAGCTGATGAGAAGCTTGAAACTTTCAGCTCCATCCCAGCATCTTGGAAGGGAAGAGAAGCTGCAAATGGAGTTAATAACCAAGCAGGTCCAAGCCTGCATACTGGGAAATGGACAGTGTCTTGGTCACTTTTCTTTCATTGCTGTGACAAAATACCCAGCACCCAAAATGAAGGAAGGAAAGGTTTATTTCACTTACAGTTTGTGGTGGTTTTAGTCCATACTTGGCTGGTTCTGAGGCAGAGTGGCACACAGCAGAGAGCAAATGTTCATGGCAGCAGAGCACAGCAGAAACAACCAGCAAAAGGGAAGAATGGCTGCAAGCAGCCTCTTCTCTTCCCTTATATTGTAAATAGGCTACCCCCAGCCAGGGGGCGTGTACCTCTCACACAATCTCCATGCCTTCCTCTTCCACAGGCTCAGGATGTGTCCAAAGTAAGCACCCCGGCTTCCTGCTGAATCACTCAGTTAAACCTACAGATTCCCCAAGTTGACACAATGTATCAACCATAACATTCTGGGTAGCTGAATGTGGAGGGGTGGGGAGGCTGGCTCCATGCCCCTTGCCCCATACCTTGCCCTGAATCTCTCCCCTATTTGGCTCTTCATCTGTATCTTTGATCATATCCTTTAGTACAAACCAGTATATGTGAAGTGTTTCTCTGAGTTCTGTGAGCCAGCCCAGCAAATGACTGACTCCAAGAAGGCAGTCACGAGAACCTCCGATTTGTAGCCAAGTTGGACGGCTGAGTTGTGGGTAAGCTGGAGACTCGTAACTGTCACCTGGAGTAGGGCACTGCCTTGGGGGGCAGAGCCACGAGCTTGTGAGGTCTAAGCTTAGTTATACTAAGACTGAGTGTAAGCTATGGGACACCCAGGCAATGTTGGAAAATTGGGCAGTCTACAGGGAAAAAAGAAAAGTCCACATATTTTGGTGACGAGAAGTGTTATCAGGTATAAAGTATAGGTTTGTTTCTCCTACAATTTGTTTTTCCTTCACTGAGGACTGAACATAGGGAGTTGATACTGAGCTACACCCTCAACCTCACCCTTTTATTTTGAGTCACTAAATTGCCTAGTCCTTGCTCAAAGTTGGGACCCTGCTACCTCAGCTTCCCAGAGTGCTGGGGCCACAAGGTGTGCCACCACGCCCAACCCTATACAAATATTCTGTCTTTCCCTCAGCATGTATTTTAATTCAATTGATATAATATCTTCCCCCAAATTGTGTCCCATACCACAATATCCCCATTTAACTTTTTATTGAATCTTCAAGATTAAATCATGTCATTTTGCATTTACTCCTACACTGATTTATATAGTAGCATTAGGGCTTTGGGTGTATGTCCAATATCCAAGTACACTATCAAACTTGTGAAGATTATAGTTTTCCATCCCCTTTTTATGTCCTTTGGTACCTAGTCTGCTGCTGTGTTACACATGGACATATCCAACAAGTCCTCCATGGGATACAACACAGCCACACAGAGCTACACCATCAACTTTAACCCATACTTACGGACTAGCATCACACCCCATCTCATGCTAAAATCACGACAAGAATCCAAGGCAAATCCTTCTTAGAACACACAGCTCATTTATCAGGGATGATATAAACAAATGTTTGCCAACAGATTTCTTATCTTTAGAAAGTTATTTCAGCAACATAAGAATTGAGACAAAAATACACTAAGACATTCTTTATTGGTCACTTATTTGCAGACTTACATACTCAGACTTGACATTCCATGTAAATGTGTCTGCAAAATAAAACCTGTGAGTCCAAATTTATGACTCCTAAGAAGATGAAAATCATGATAGAGAATGTTATGCTTACAGGAAACAAGAGCCTCTGTCCATTGGTTGCTTGGTCTTCAGGTACAGGTCTTGTTCTTTACAGAGAGAAAGAGATAGGAAGACGAAAAGCAGGAAGATGAGGAAGAGAAGATGGAGGAAGAATGATGAGGAGGTAGAAGAGGAGGAGAGAGGGTAGGAAAGGAAGCAGAACAGAGCAAAAGAGCAGAATGATGACTACTACGGGGAGAAAGTTAAAGGTAATCATTGAAGATCAGGCCACCTAGGCACAGATTTTATGACTGGATCTCAATTTATTTGACAAGTGTCTGTAACATTTTATTATGAGCCAGACTGGTGTCCAGTGAGGGAAATACAACCTAGAAAGGATCTTGAAGAAGCTCTGGATCTGGTGCAGGAAGCTGACATAGCCACAGAGGTAAAGGCATTCGGGTACAGGTGCTTAAAAGCCACAGAGGCACCCACCAACTCCGCCTGCAGGGTTCTAGAGCAGCTTCCCTGAGAAAGAAGCCACAGCAGACAGCAGGGAGTCAGAGGAAATGACATCAGTGCACAGGTCAAGGTTATTGTTTTCAAAACAATCACTCTGGGCTCCAAGCTCTGCCAGCCAAAGTTTGTTATTCACAGATCATCAAGCCCTAAGGGACTCAGAGTTTCTTGCCCAGTTTTTGATCACAAGGTAGACAGAGGAGCTAGAAAGTAAAATCCAAATTCCTTTCTCCTGAGGCTTGCTGGCAGCCTATGGGAGGGAGCCAATGGGTGCTCAGCGACACAGAGTTGCACTGACTACGTCATAGTCATAGTGGACTTTTGGCCTCATTCCAGTGACAATAATGAGGACAGCTAAAGGCATAGAGTATCAAATGAGTACCAGACACTGCTGAGCATTCCACTGTGTTCTCTCTCTGGATGCTCCCAGGGACCTTATGAGGTAGTAATTTCCCCATTACGTAAATGGAGGACAAAAATTAAACATTTAAGTAGCTGCTACATTCCAAATATTGAGCAAAGACTACTTTCAATTCATTTATACTTCAGAATAATCCTATGAGTAGGTGCAATTACTACCCCTTTTTATGGACAACTAAACTGGGACCCAGAGAAATTAAGTAACCTGCTCAAGGTCACACTGGAGACAAATCTAGAATTTGGCCATCTATTAGGTTGAAAGAAACCACATTGCTTGATTTTTTGTTTTTGTTTTGGCTACAAACACAATACTGTTGAAAGCATCAATGGAACACTCGCAGAGTCTGTTCGCCTCCTGCTGTATTCTCTCAGAAAAGGGTCTGCTAGCCTTTGTGAACCCTGTTTTCGAACAGTAAGAAAAAGAAAAGAAAGTACTGGGAGAAGGACGGAAATCAAACTCAGAAGGCAGAAGAGCATATCAACCAGAGACAAGTAAGAAAATTAGTGTATTCACACACTGAAATTTGGCTTTGCATTTCTGGATGGGAAAGGTACAAGGGGCCATGCACACTGCCACTGCAAGGAAGCACCTGGGAATCTAGGGTGGCTCTTGGTTGTCGTTCCCATGCCTGGGAGGCACTACTGGCTGAAGCCGGCAGGGCCAAAGGGGCAGAAGGTCTGCAGTGGGTGGGTCTGTTTAGAAGTGACAAGGACTTGTTCTTATGATGTCAGTGCGTCCTAGAGGAGACCCAGGAGCTCATCTGACTCACAACCACCTGTGAATCTAGGATGTCTGGACCTCCACCGGGAACCTATTAAATGAGGCTCCCCGGACCTCCTCAAAGACGTGATTAAGGGAATAACAGGAAACTCAGGAAGAGAGGTGTCAGGATTGATGTCAGAGAAGCAAGTGTTGGTCCCAGCCCCTGCATGGAAATGGGCTCAGGTATGCAGAGACATACCTCCCTCTGAGGTAGGACAGAGCTGGAAGGCAGGGGCTTTTGTCAGGAGGCAGCATGTGGTCATGAGGAGAAATCCAGCCCAAAACCCCAAAACTCCTGTTCACTCTAGGGGAATCAGGTGCCAAGTTATTTGGTAGGAAGTACTGTCTATCAAAGAGTGCAGTACTGGCATACACAACAGCATACACACTGGTAATTACAGCTAGTCAGGCTGAGGCAGAAGAACTGAGTTAAACAAGATCCTGTCTCAAAATAAAAAATAAAAGGGCTGGGGATATAGCTCAGTGGAGTAAGCGTCTGCCTAGCAAGCGCAGGGTCCTGAGTTCGATCCCCAGTACCGCAAAAAAAAAAAAAAAAAAAGATGCAACATAAAAATAAAAAATAAAGAAGAGCTGGGGATGTAGCAGAGCTTTCTCTGGGTTCAGTTCCCAGAACAACAACAACAACAACAACAACAAAAATATATATATATATATAAAAGAAAGTACAGACTGCTTGGAGGACTACCCATCTAAGGCCTGATATAAGAGGTGTAATTGGGAGGCAGGCCTCAATCTCTGTGACTTCAAATACCCCAAGACAGCAGGTTAGAGATGGTGGTTGTGACCACGGCAGAAACACAAGTGCACTAGGAAAAAATGGCAGCCCCAGGGCACATCAGCCCCAATCTCTGGTGAAGGGAGAGGGCGCTCCAGCAAAGTGCAGTCAGTATCTGACGGCTGAGGGAACAGGCCTATAAAGGGCCGAGTCTGTTTCTTGGAAGAGAGAGTATTCTCTGGCCAGCCCCAGGAGAAGAGGTGAGCTGTAGACTCCTGTAGCCTCTGCTTTACCTCCCCCTCTCTGTGGTTTTAAGAAAAGAGAAATGAAGGAACGGACTCCAATAAGAAAGAACTGAAAGTGCAGCCCCTCTAAGAGCATTCTCCATGTAAGTCTACCTCTGGCCACAACACCACCACACAAAGCATGTGTGTACCACTGTCTGAAGCCCACCTGTACTCTATGAGAGTGCTGTGGGTTCTGGCAGGGGTAGGAGTCCCTTGGTGGGCATCTGTTCATTGTGTTGGCCCAGGTGCTATTCTTACTTCTTTGATAAGAGCTTCTCGACTTCCATTTGAGGAGTTCTGCTTCCCCAGCTCTCTAGGCATGTTATGAGGTAGTGCGGGCGGGCAGTGTGGACACTGCACACCCTTCTTCCTGGCTCCTCCCAAGGGCAAACCTGAACCTAGCCACCTAGGTAATTCCAAGACACACAAAAGAGCCCACCTGAGTTCATGGACTCTACTGCAATTACTCAGAGGATCTCTTTTTTCCTGCTAGAATTCCCAAGCTAGTGTAATGTAAACTGGAAGCTAATGGTGGCCAAGTTTGTCATCACATGGGAAAAACTTGCCCCAAGACAAAACCAAAGAGAAGAAAGCAGAGGTAAGAGATAGATGACAAATAGGTGGATGGGTGGATGCATGGCTTGGCCAGCAGGCAAACAGTGTGTGGGTGACACTGAGCACAGGTGTACAGTCAGGCCTGTAGCTGGCCTCAGTATATGACTGGCTTCTGTGCTTATGCATATGAACCAACCAGTTCCTATTTTTGTTTAAAATTGTTTGAGCTGCATTTTTATCACTAGCAACTACAAAAATTCTCCCTAGAAAACCCCAACTGTCCCCCCCAACCCCCTCCAAAAGCCCCACAGGGCAGCACTGAAATGTAGAAGATCATCTTCCCTGTATCCACATGCAGCAAAAAACCCAAGTGAGACTGGAATTACAGGATACGGTGGATGGAAGTGTCACAGATTTCAAGCCCTTGCTTCTGGATTAATGTTTGCACTGCACAATTCCCACAGTGGACAGAATTAATTTGTCTTATGTATTCAGTAACCATGCTTTATCTTCAGGAAAAAGAGATTTTCCAGTTATGCTCTTTTACATTTGGAGACAAACATGCAAATAAGCCTGTCTGTTCTCTGTAATGACTTCAGAAAAATTTCAAATATTTCAAAAAATTACCCCCAAAAGGGCAGGAGGGGAGCAGAAGAAAACCGAAAACATCTCTGTCTCCGAACGGTGTGTGACGGATGGACAACATCCCCGAAGGGCTGTCAGTTCTTGGTTTCACACATCAAGCAACACCCAAAAATGAGGAAACCTCCTCGGCGCATGATGCCACTGTGCGTTCATGAGCAGAAACTGGACCTTTATGCGGCTCTGGTCAAAGCACCTGGGGTTGGTAAAGACTCGAGTTCACTTCCTTGAGATTCGTGCAAAGAACATTTTAGATAAGATGAAACTGGAGGGGCTGGGGATATAGCTCAGTAGCACAAGTGCCTGCCTTGAAAGGGCAAGGGCCTGAGTTTGATTCCCAGTACCCCTAAATAAATAAATAAATAAGAGAAAGAAAGAAAGGAAAGCTGGAAAGCCATTAGCAGGCTCCTTCATATTCACAGGTATCTACCCCCTCAAAGGCAAAATAATCTTTAATACAACAAAGTTAAAATACTGAAGGGTCAGTACAGATCTTAGCCCTGCATTTACTTTTCTCAAGAGTTAAGAAAAATCATAGTGGTCATTAATGGATCTTCTTTTTGTGCTTTTACCCAAACTCCCTGGTGGTATTACCCCTATTTTCTAAAGGGTTCTCTCTCTGTGTCCTCATTAGAAGCCTCTTCATCCTGGAGTTTGCACAGTAAAGTAATATTGGTCAATCTGCATGAACACTGGCTAGTGCGAGGCATCTCACTGCCAGAGATAAATATGGAGATGAATCAAGAATCAGAAGATAGCAGGTCAGGCATGGTACAGCACTCCCGTAATCCCAGCTGCCCAGGAGGCTGAGGCAGGGGGATCATAAGTCTGAGCCCAGTCTGGGCAATATAGCAAGACTCTGTCCCAAGATAAAAAATAAAATACAAGATTAAAAATAAAAAAATAAGTAAAAGGGGTTGGGTGTGTAGCTCAGTCCTCCCCAGGCTCAATCCCCACAATGAAAATAAAAATGGAACATAGGAAAACAAGTCTCAGTAGGAGCCAACTACCTGCCCAAACACGAACTTTAAAAATCTATCCTCTATTGTGCAGATTTACAACCTTAGAAATTCGGTAGTCTGGATTCATTTCTAAAACAAGCTATTATCACTTAACTTATTTGCCCTCTATACATTGCTTTTTAAATTAAGAGGAGCATGAAAAGTGTCAATGGATTATCACATATTGAATACAAAGAATTTCACGACTATATCATGATATGCAACCAAAAGAAGGAGAAAAGAAAAATTCCTCTAAAGGAGACATAAGAATGCCAACTGACAAATGCAGACAAAGTACAATGAGAGAATTACTATTTGCAGGAAGCATCATCAGTGCCTACTAACCCCACTGGGGAGAAGACATTGGGATATCAAGTTACTCTGCTAGTCTTGGAATAACTTTTACAGATTACAAAGATGTATCCTGACAAAGCATATATTTGAGGAACGTCACCTTAACCAATTATTGGTCATGATATCACTGGTAAGGGGCAAGCTACCAAGAACATGGTATCATCCCCCATGTGGTACTCTCGCCAATGCTGTCTAACCTGAATCCAATCCTGAGGAAGCAATTAGAAAAATCCCATTGTGAGATATTCTACAAAATAACTGATCTGGAACTTTCAGAACTGTTAATATCATGAAAGACACAAACAGCTGTACTAAGGGTCAAGTGCAGGGAACTGAAGAAAAATGATAACCAAATGCAATATGTGATCTTTGATTGGGTTCTACATTTGAAAAAATCAGTAGAAATGGCATTACTGAGGACACTAGGAACACTTAACTATTGACTTTACATTAGACATTACTATGCTACTGCTGGAAATCTTGAAGGGTGATGTTGGGAGATGTCCCTGTATCTAGGAGACACATGTGGGCCATTTAGGAGTGGAACTTCATTACATATCTGCATCTTACTTTCATACAGCTCAGGAAAAAAAGGCATAAATACATCAATAAATAAAGTGCACATGATTAAATGAGAATAATTCCTGCCTCTGGGTGCAGGATATGTGAGTATTCCTTATATATGTTATTCTTGTGAATTTTCTATAATTTTAAAATTAGTTAGATAAAAAGTTGTGGGGAAGTCGGTGTGGGTGGCACATGCCTGTAATCCCAGCACTTAGGAGGCTAAGGCAGGAGGATCGTTGTGAATTCAAGACCAGCCTGGGCAACAAAGTGAGCTCAAGGCCAGCCTGAACTGCATAGTGAGACCCTGTCTCAAAAAGACAAAAAAAAAAAAAAAAAAAAAGTTGTGGGGAAAACTTGTAAAGAGACTCTTGAGTGAATCTTCTGTAAAAAGTTATTCAATTTACTCGAAAAGCATGACGCCAAACTCAATTACTTAACCTGACAAGCATAAACAATTTACATCTAAAATTAATTCCATAGCCCTTTGGGGCTGGTCAAGTTTCTCTGTCAAGAACCAGACAGTAAACATTTTAGGGTTTCTGAGCCATATATTTGCTTTTATTTTGTTTTGTTCTGTTTACAACCCTTTAAAAATCTAAAAACCATTCCTGGCAAGAAGGCCAGTACAAAAATAAGCCATAGGCCATAATTTGCCAACCTCTTATCTAGATGTAATTCCACAGAGTTCTATCTAAACAATAACATCATTCAGGAAAAATGACAGAAACTCTCCTTTCTGGAACTATCTCCAGACAATCTAGTCGGGGTGAGGGACTAGAAGGGCATCCTCGGCTGCCTCCCCCTGAGAGTAGCGTCTTTAGGGACTGGCTCTGTGTGGCTCTTTTACCCTTAAGTTCTCGAGACCACAGTGCAACGTTTGGTGACTATTTCTAAGAGCATGACACTTGTCACACATTTGCATTGCTACCGCATCTGCCTCTGACCTTTCATTAAACTCTCAGTGGAGGGCTCATAGCATTTGAGCATTTAATGGAAACCTCACTAGATAGACTTATCAAAAAAAAAAAAAAAACCAGAGGGAGAGAGGGATGCTGGGAGAAAAACACATTTGTGGTAATTCTGTGAGGCACTTACTCTCCTTTCACTTGCTGTAAGTTACACATTTCTGAATAAGTGCCTCACACAGTACAGGGTCCCACACCCAAAGCCATGAGAAGTCAAAGATCCCCAGGGTGATTTTAATGCTATTTATTTCCCCTCTCACGGGCTGCCTGCAGGTACCCATCTTTTCTCCTCTGTCTCTAGTCATTAGTCCAGGTGCCTTCTCCTTTACCTCCATTAGGTTGTGAAGGAAACAGAAAGCCCTGCATCCTGTGCTGACCACACCCTGCTCTGCTGCAGCTCTCCCACGCCCTCGCTCTTTGGAAGCTGCCTTTGCACCTCAGCAGGGACCCCCAGGCCCTTGATGCCCACATGTCACCCAGAACAGCAGCGCCACCCAGTCCTCTCACCCCTCTGCCCTGTGAAGGTGGACATGCAGCGGTTTTGCCTGTGCACTGCCCTCTCTCAGTACGCCTGGTTTTCTGGCACAAATCTCTCCCTCCAGCCCCATCCCTCAACTTCGTGCTTTTCTCACTCGTGAAAAACCCAATTCGAGAAACAAAGACAGTGGTCAAGAGTCAAAGCTAAGGAATTAAACATCATGAATTTAAATCTTTCTTATTTGTGTGACCTTAGCCAAGTTAGCTAATCCTCTGTGTCTCGGTTACTTCCTCTGTAAAATGGGTGTAATAATAGCACCTTACAGGCTACAGGGAAGTTTGAATCTAGGCCATTAAAAGGGAAGCCAGACCCTAGACTCAGAAGATATCCTTCCATGAGATGAGAAAAAGAATTTTTTTCAGATTCATAAACAACCCAAGGCATTTGTTCTTTTTTCTTTTATTTTAAAAGTAAAAGAACAAAAACACCGACAGACACACAGCAGCACAAGAACAGTACAAAAACTGAACTACAGATAAGGTGGCAGGGGATTAACAATGGTTGTTGTATTACACATTGATAAATTCAAAGTGTATGCTCAGGACAATACAAATAGACATACAACATTGATCAAACAATTAATCATCAATTGTTCCTTACATCAAAATGACATGAGACAACAGTGCAACCATGTCAGCCATCCCGCACATACATACATACCTACACAGCTATCCCCCTCTTCCTTTGCTCTTTCCCTTCATCCCGATTGCTCTCTACTTTTGAGCACTCTCCCTTCATACCTCCCAATTTATATTCCCACCTTCAGGTTCCTACACTAATGATACAATATGCTGTTTGCACATGCACATCAGATTTACCTCACTTATGAGTATGGTCTCTAACCGTGACCATTTGCCTATAAAAGCCTCCAGCTTGTCCTTCTTTATAGCTGAATAATATTCCATTGTGTAAAAATGCCACCGTTTTTTAATCCATTCCTCTTGGATGGACATTTGGGTTGCTTCCACAATTTAGCTATTACAAATTGTGCTGCTATAAACATGGTTGTACATATATCATGGTGATATGATGTTTTCAGATCTTCTGGGAAAATATCTAGAAGGGGAATAGCTGGGTTAAATGGGACTTCTAGACCTAGTTTGCTGAGGAGTCTCCAAACTGATCTCCACAGTGGTTTCACCAGTCTGCATTCCCACCAGCAGTGCAGAAGAGTTCCTATTTCTCCACAGCCTCACCAGCATTTGTTATTGCATTATTTCTTGATGCTGGCCAATCTTACTGGGCTGAGATGAAATCTCAATGTTGTTTTCATTTGCATTTCTCGAATGACTAAAGATGTAGAACATTTTCTCATATATTTATTTGTCTTTTGTATTTCTTTATCTGAGAAGTGTGTATTCATCTCAGATCCCCATTTCTGGATTGGATCTTTGAATTTGGACAGGTTCATGTTTTTTAATTCTTTGTATGTTCTAGATAGAAGGCCTTTGTCCAAGGAACAGCCAGTTAGGAATTTTTCCCAATCTGTGGGTTTTCTTTTTACTCTGTTGGTTATTTCTTTAGATGTGCAAAAACTTTTCAGTAAAAATGAGGTCCCAGTTATTGATTCTTTAAAGTGTTTCCCTTGCAGTTTGATTTTTGTTCATGAACTCTCTGCCTACTCCTATGTCTTCAAGATTTTTACCTATTTTTCTCTTCCAATAGGTGTAGTGTTTCTGTTTTAATATTGAGATCTGTGATCCATTTTGACTTGAGTTTGGTGCATGGTGATAGACTTGGGTCTATTTTGAGTCTTCGGCAGGTGGCAAGCCAATTTCTCCAGCATCATTTATTGAAGAGGCTATCTTTCTTCCAGTGAGCTTGTTTGGCCCCTTTGTCAAAGATTAGGGGCTGAGTATGTTTGTGGTTGTGGCTGTATCTTCCAGTCTGTTCCATTGATCCTCAGGTCTGTTTTTGAACCACTATCAGGTTGATTTTATTACAATAGCTTTGTAGTATAATTTCAGGTTAGGGATTGTGATTCCACCTGACTTGTCCTTGTGGCCCAGAATTGCTTTTGCTACTCTGGGTCTCTTCTGGTTCCAGATGAATTTAAGGCATGTTTTCTCTAGATCTGTGAGGTATGCTGATGGTAGTTTAATGGGAATTACATTGAATCTGTACAACAATTTTGGTAGTATGGCCATTTTCACAATGTTGGTTCTTCCTAACCATGAGCAGGGAATGTTTTTCCATTTATTGAAATCTTCTTTGATCTCTTTTTTCAGAGTACTATAGTTTTCATTAAATAGGTCTTTTACTTCTTTTGTTAGACTGATTCCTAAATATTTCAATTTCTTGTATGCTACTGTAAAAGGTATAGTTTCCTTAATTTCTCTCTCAGTCTATTTGTTGTTTGTGTATAGGAATGCTATTGATTTTTGGGTGTTGACTTTGTATCCAGCTACTCTGTTGAATTTGTCGATTAATTGAAGGAGTCTTCTTGGGGAGTTTTTGGGGTTTTCCATGTAAAGTATCATGTCATCTGCAAATAGTGATAGTTTTACTTCTTTCCTATCCATATTCCTTTTATTTCACTCTCTTGTCTAATTGCTCTGGCTAATGCCTCTAGAACTATGCTGAATAGTAGTGGTGACAGTGGACACCCCAACCCAAGGCATTTGGATGAGCAAAGAGCATGGGATCTGTACACAGTAGCAAAGAACATTGACAGTGGATCTAACCCAGACAAAAACAAGACAGAAAAAGAAATACCCACCCATACTGCCTGTGGGTTTGCCAACAGGTCATACACAACACCAACGGAGCTTCTATTTTGCATCACACAGGGGTGGACTCCTCTGAACAGTTTTTTCTTTTTTTAAAGAAAGCTATTCTAAGAAGATCTGAACCTTTAGGTTTCACAATTTAAAATCATAGAGCTCTTACATGTCTCCACACTGCAGCACAGGTGGGGGCTGTCTGTGAGTTAGGATGCCTTGAGCAGCACCCACAGAACTCTCTCTGGCTCTAGAGGGTGGCACAGCCTGGGCCATTCTCATCTCCTCTCCAAAGACAGGGGCTTGAAATCTGCACAATTCCACTGTCTGAGAACCATAACTGCCCCAAGACTTTCCAGCTGAGTTGTCTGCCTTTTGTCCCCTTCCTTCCTCAACTGACTACAAGGTACAAGTCCCAGAAAATGAACCTGCTAATCACAGTTCTCTTAGCTCAGACCAATCCTAGCTATAAAGGTGAGGAAGGAAACATTCTTTCTCCACTGTCTCCCACCTTCACTGCATTTTGCTCCCAGGTCATGGCTTTGGTTTTCATGGTTTCACGGGTCCTATATTTAGAAATGTGTTTAAATCTTGTCTCTCTGACTCCCGCCAAGCTTAATCTCCAAGGCTCGGACTGGGGTTCGTGCTCCTGGCTTTACTTCACTGAGCCTACCTACGTGGTTCATTCCTTGTCTTCTCCACAGCTGCTGGCTGAAGTCGCACTGGGGAAGTAGGACTTAGTCCCTTGCCTGCACACTCCGAAACTCTTACTTCTTCTAACATAGTGGCAAGTCTACTTCTCCATGTTAGAGGACTTAGAAATAACTCACTTGTCTTGGGGTTTGTCCTCCTACTCAGAGATTGCGTCCACCATGTTTTCCATTGCCTTCAGTTTTGTCCTCAGGCTAGAGCAGTCCAAGACCCTTCTTTATATAAAGAAGCCCCTGACCATCTTGTTCTGAAAATGAGCTTCCTAATCACAGCCTCAATCTAAACCCCCTCTTCTCTACCCTAACACCCTAACACTCACTACCGAGGGTGTAAAAGACCCATCCGTGGATTGTGCCACTGTATGCACAGGGAGGCTCTATTCTCTAACTCAGCATCTTTGGCCAAGAGAGAAACAAATTCTGCATGTAAATTCCTCTAGATCCACAGCTTTTTCTTCAAATGAATCCAAAACTAGGTAGGCAACATCCTGCCCACAGATTTATTCATAGGCATATGATGGAAAAACAGATACTACAAGAATCTGTGGAATAAAGAGACGAGCAAAAACTGGTTCTGAAGATCTACTTCAATTGAGCTTTGACAGCATGGCCTGCACAAATGGGATCAGCTCCTGGCGGTCAGTAGTGAGCTGAGTGCAGAACCACCAGAAGCACAGAGTGCAAGTCTTTGAAGCCTGTCACCCTATGGTCAGGAGGTGCTGAGCTAATTATTGCTTCCCTGCAGGTGAGCTCTGATCCAGACACAATACAGGGCAGAGAGGAGCTAAAGCAAGGCACTAGAAGATGTGTGGGGAGTCCATAGAAAGAGGATGTGGAAACAGCAGTTCCTTGAGCAGAGAAAGGTGATGCAAAGGTAGGAAAACTGCTGACAGGGACAATGTTGAAAGGTTCTGCAAAGTAAACATTTATACAGCACGGTACAGTCCTTCCAAATACCTTACCCATTATTCTGTTGGTGTTTACAAAAAGCCTGTGGGCTGGACTGTAGATCTCTTATTACCGTGTGGGGAAAAGAAGAGACTAAAGACGGTTCAAGATTTGAGAGGAGAAGTAAAGGCTCAAGCTTTCAGTTTTCAGGCTCTAAAATCCATGCCTTTCCATCTACGTCAAACCAACATCTTAAAAATCATCAAAATAAGTCCATTCTGTCGTTCCATTTATGTTTGGTTCAAGAGAAGGTGAAAGAGATGCTATGGTGAAAGAAATCAGGACCATGCTTGTCTCTGGGGCACGGAGATGCAATAGGGAGGGGTTTAAAGAGCGTTGTTTTATGTCTTGATTAGGGTGTAAGTTGCACACATGTACACATTTTTGAAAACCCATCAAATCACACATTTAGGAGCAGCATAGTTCATTGGATGTACATTTAAATAGAACAAAAATCAGTATCCAAATTACTGAACCTATTCAATAAACCCAGATTTTGAAACCTTGGTTTGAAGTTTCTGCCCATACAAATCTATAGACACGAAGACTCTTGCTTGCTTTGGGTTGAGAACCATTTCACAGAAAGCTCTTCCTTCCCTCACTGCAGTGATCTGCAGCAGAGCTAACTTTAAAACAAAAATTAAACTTTGCAGTTATTATCTACACTCGAACTTCACCAGTGGTGCAAATTATTCATAGCCCAAAGTACATCCGTGACATCAGGCCTGGTGAGGACACACCAGGTGTGCTTTTAAGATATGTAAGCACATAAAAGCACTGTTTTCCTTTGGTGCAAGGTGGCTTTGTTTGAGGACTTAATGGGGGAGAAGAGCTTCCGACTTTATGACAATTAGGTCCACATCCTTACAATCACCTATGCCCAAATTTCTTCACAGTAAATACGGATAGGTCTTGACCGCAGCTACCAGATACATGCTCCTTCTCCATCTTGTTGGCGGTTGCCACGCCCCCCCCACTCTACACCAAGACTCCATTACTTGTGTTTCCTGCTGAGCCCAGTAGTTTTGTTGAGTTTCATATTCAAACTGTGAATAAATTACAAATTAAAAAACCAGAAGCTTTACAGACAAGCTGAACAGCATAAAAAATGCTTCTGGAATAAATCTCATGGGATATAGACTATACTTACTCGCAGAGAAGGATTCCATTTTCTAATCCAGTCCGAAAATCTTTATCGCCAAAACTTCTGCCAGTTACTTGCTGGAAAAGAAAAAGAGCATAAATTTTTATTTTTTAATTAGAACATTCAATTTTTAAAAAATATTCACAATCTTGAAAAAATTGGTAGCATTCCAAGAATGAGGAAAATCTGTTAAGCCTTAATTTCCTTTCCATGTGTGTAGCTTTGCCTAGATCAGCTAAAGTTAAATTTAGACCATTTCTTTTGAGCTCTTTTCCTATCTGGTACCTTATAAAAATCTGCTTTTCCTGATAAGGAATATATTACTTTGGGGGGTTTGACCACAATAAGCCAGGGTCACAGGCTCTTCTATCCAGAGACTCCAACCCACACACTTTTAAGGAGCTCAGGAAAAGCATTGCCTGAGGATAAACATTTATTTAAACATCAGAGAGCTGAGAGACAGAACACAGAACCATAACCTTGAGAGACTAGCACCAAGACCTGAAGTTAAAGCCACATCCATAAAGAGCAGGGTGAGAAAGGGAAAGAATAAAAGCTATAATTGTCAGACAGCACTGAACTAGTGGCCATTCATGGTCCTGCACTTCTCAGCTACACTGCAATTGGGTTATCAGAAAGACATTCATTCATTCATTTGTTCATTCAGTAAATACTTACCCAGTACCTACAAAATACCAGGTAAGTAGGTATACTATGAACCTTAAAAGGCCCTAACATAGCAAAATAAAAAGTTACGAATAATAAGCCAATAAAAGAAATATAACTGAACCATAGAAAATATCACTGCAATAAAAAGAGAAAATAATAGTAATACATAGCGATAATGAATAGGAAAAGAGGACAAAGAACAGATGGAAAAAATAAGACAAACAGATTATAGACTTAAGCCTAAACATATCAATAATAACATTGCATAGAAATGGGCCAGATACCTCCAATTAAAAGACAGAGATTATCAGATTGGTTAAAAAAGTGAGACCCAACTATGTATTGCCTACAAATGTGCACAATAGTAACATAAATATAAAGACAGTGACAGAGTAAAAAGACGTGGGAGGGCTGGCTACATAGACCTGTGGTAGAGCACTTTTCTAGTATGAAGACCTGGGTTTGATCTCCAGCACGAAGAGAAAGAGAGAGGGAGTTGAAAAGGGTACATCATGTGAGCACTAATCACAAGAGCGCTGCAGTGATTATATTCATATCAGACAAAGGAATTTCAGAACAAATAACAATAACAAAGGCAGAGTCATTGCATAATGATAAAAGGATTAGCTGATCAAGAAGACCTAACAATACAAAAGAAATTCAAAATGTATAAGCTAAGATAGAACTGTAAAAGAGGTGGACATACCCATAATTAGAATCAGAGATTTAAAAATTTCTCTTCAATATATTGACAATACATGTAAATTCAAAAATTCCTGTGAACAGCACTATCAACCAAACCTTGGTCTGACACCTCTAGAACACCCGAACCTCCAATAGAAATCACTTCTTTTCTTTAGTTCATAATGAAGTAGCAGACCTAACGCTAGGTCAGAAAACAAATCTCAACATATTTGAATGCACTTATACAAAGTATGTCCACTGACCACAGTGGAAGTAAATTCTAAATTAACAACAGAAATCTCTTTTGAACATCCTCAAATATTTAAAAATGAACACAACTGTAAATATCACACACAGATAAAAAAATAAAAATACATTAGAATGTATGTTGCACAGCAAAAGGCAGCAAGATCAAAATGTATGGAAAAATACTGAAATGGTATTCGAGGGAAAGGTACAGGCAAAAAGGCGAAGACATCAAATACCAATATCAGACATGACAAATGCCATCATTACAGACCATATAACTAATACAAGGACAACAAGGGAATCTTATAAATAAATTTGTGCTAATAAATTCACCACCTGGTAAATTCCATGACACAAACAACTACAGTTCGCTCAAGAAAGAAAGGGACAATGCTCCCACAAAGAAGACATCAAGCCTAGACAGAGGCTTATCTGGCAAACTGTACCAAATATTTATGGATGAAATAATGTAACTCTAGTCACACTCTTCCAGACAATTGAAAAGGTGATAATACTTCCCAACTCATTCCATTTGCCTGGCGATACTCTGATGCCAAAGCCAGACAGACATCACAAGCCGCTCACATACCCACCCACATGCACACCCACACACAATATCCATATGCTATTTCTTCATGTTGGAAATAACATATGATTTTTATTTTGCTTTTTAAAAATTTCCAGATTTTCCTAAAACTTTCTATGATATGCAGATATGGATGCATGGATGATGGATAGATAGATAGACAGACAGACAGATGGACAGACAGATAGGGCAAGCGAGCTATGTAGACACTGAATTTTATCTTGGAAAAACCCCCAAACCTTTTCTTTAATCGCTAATAAAACAGAAGTCTAAGGAAGCCAAATGCTCTCAATTCTTCCTCATAAACCAAAGCTCAAACTCGATTTTAAAATCCTCATTATCACTCTCTCTAGAAGGACAACTCAATAGGCAATTTAATGTAATGCAATGCCTCAAAACTTATTTTGTTAATAATTGTTCATCCTTATTGGAAGGAAGGTTCCAAAAATGGATAAAAATTCATTCTGAACAGCTTATAAATACACAAATTTTCCAAGGTACTAAAAAATAAAGATGCCTTTCAAAAGTTAACATTTTAATCACAGACTTTAAACACCTTAGTATTCTCTTTCCAGAGTATTTAGGGTGGGGGTGTCAACATCTTTGTTAAGAAAATGAAAAACTGAAGAGACTCCAGCAATTTAACAAGAACGGTGCCCTGGAAATGTGGTCCTGAGACCCGCAAGAGCAGCAGCATCTTCACCTGGAGGTAACGTTAGAAATACACGCTAATGACACTAAGCCAAAACCAGCATGTCTAAAAGGCCCCCTTGTGACCCATCTGCATAGGAAACTCTGCAAGGCCTACATCAAGGACAATCCAGGGTTCGGCTGCTGTCTGTACTCTTAAAGCTCCCGTGCTGGGAGCTTGGTCCCCAGGTGGCAGTGTTGGGAGTTGGTGAGGCCTTGAGGAATGGGTCCTAGTGGGAGTCCCCAGGGTCTTTAGCAGGGACCCTGGACCACCCCTCTCCCCGGCTTCCTCTTTGGTGATATGATTTCTCACTTTGCACACGTACCATGACACAGTCGAGGAGAGGTCCTCATCAGAACCTGAGCCTTTCAGCATCCCAAATGGTTGGCTAAGTAAACCTCCTTTTTAAATACAGTTATCCTGCCTCAGCTGTTTTGTCATAGTAATTGGAAATGGACTAATATACTAAACTATGCCAAAAATTCTGAATCCCAAAGAGAAGACCTTTCACCAGAATCAAGGTTTTGGATGACCTGTCTCAATAATCTCTCTCAGTAACATCTCTATTATGTGTTTATTATGTGATATATACCATGTCACACATCATATACCCAAACTGTGAAGATTGCTAATTACTATTTCCTTCATAATAGCACAAGTCACTGCAATTAACAGCAAAATAGCTGCAGGGAAAGAGTCACCAAGCCCATTTGTAGAGGAAGTGACAAGCAATGGCCTGAACCTTCCCAAACCATCCCACCTGTATCCTGACTTGTTGAGAGTTCCCAGGAACCTTCCAGACCAGCCATCAACCACATCATCATTATAGATCATTCCCCAAAGACACAAAGACAGAATGGGAAGCTGAGTTGAGCTTTAAAGACAGTGTGTGATCGGGCATTGAGATTATGAGCTGGCTGGAAAGAGCCCAGGTGCAGAAGCATCCTGGGCCAGCAGGTGAAGAGGAGCATGAATGCCAGGCACATTTTACCATCTCCCCAAATTCTGTCTCTCACCCATTTGATCAGTTCATCTTTCAAATTCCATCCTTTCAATTGTACAGCCCTAAAATCTTAGAGTCATGCTGACCCTTGTTTTTCACAACCAATCACACTCAGCAACAAGTCTTTTTCAGGAAAATGTGGTATATATCCATGACGGAGCACTATGCGGCCACAAGGAAAGATAAACTCAGGTCATTGTAGGAAACTGGATAGATCTTGAAACCATGATATTAAGTGAAGTAAATCAAACAGAGAATGTTGAATATTGCATAATTTCTCAGATATAAGAAACACAAAATATAAATAAAGAATAAAAGAAAGGAGAGATGGTAGGAAATAGGGAAGCAGACTTTAGAGATGTGAAAGAGGATGAGGGGAAAAGGGAAAAGGGAAGGTTATGGGGAAAAGGGAAGTTTACAGAGCAGGGATGAAAAATAATATATCATGTGTGTGTGCGCGCGCATGTGTGTGTATGTGTATGCCAATTTCCCAAAAATGAATGTAATTTTTATGTACTGAAAACATATAACAATTTTTTAAACACGGCTTTAAAAAACTGTTCTTGATTTCAATTTCAGAACTTAGGCTGAATCTGACTGCTGCTCATGACCTCCATTCTACCACCTTCCTCCAAGCTGCTGACATCTCATTTTGTTCAGGGGTCTCTTAACTGGCCTCGATGCTTCCCCCCTTGTCTCCCATCCACCTAGTCTCAAGCAGCTGCTAGTCTGAGCCTCTAAAGTTAGTTCAAGCTGCCGCTCCACTCACAGCCCCCAAGAACTCCCTCTCACTCATCACAGCAGAATCCAAAGTTCCTATAGGTTCTCACATAAAGGTGTTGAACATAATGGCCTTCGTGCTTGTAATTATTAAAGACACACAGGAATGTAGGAATGCATGCACAGAAACTCCTGGACACCACAATCATAGTAAGAGGCATAACACCCCTCCCAAGGCACAAGGATCCTCGCAACACACACACACACGTCTTTCTATTCAAGGGGATCCCTGAAGGGACTCATGGCGGCCATTATGTCATTGATATACCCTATGTGCTTTTCAGGAAAGCCCAGTGCCAGCTTGTGGTTCAGGATTCATTCGACTTAATGACTTGTTGGAGGATCATGCACATTAAAATAATCAGTGAATGACTAACTTCCCAAAACCTTGATGGTGTTCAAAGGGGAGAAAACTCTTTCTCCTGACTTAGCAATTGAACCAGAAACAGAACAAAGGGCCTTATAATGTCGCATCACACTACTATATGCAAGTGATTACTGAGGCAGTTCATCTGTATCTGATCTCCTTTCCATGGGGCGCAAAGGTAATTCTCTTTCCAAGTTTGTCTACACCCATGGCACTGCTCAAATAGCTGAAATTGGGAGAACTCTAAAGAGCCGCTCTAATAAAGAAAAGCACACAACTTCATGGCAACGTTTTTACAATGTGTTTATAATGTAGCACATTGAATATCACAATGCTACATTCTGCTAATTACTTTGTTACTGTTGTAATTATGTAACTGCTACAAAGAGTCAAAGTCTGCCAAGAAACAGCTTCTCAGCCTAATCACTACCATGTATATAAGTGATATTTCAGAAATACCTTCATTAATCTTATGTTGTTTGTTGAAAATTATCTGTTAGACAAACTATAACCCACTCACAAACCGCAGGTCTCAAGAGCATTTTAAATAAATGTTTGCAGTCCCTAGCCCATGATCTGGTGAGGATATTCAGTTGGCTGACAGAACAATGGCCCCTGGGTTCAAGCAACTGGGACAAAATACAAGACTGCATAGATCTTCCCTTCGCTTTTGAAAGACATGGACATTTTCCCTAAGTTGTATAAAAACGGGTATACTTCTCAGAAGGCAGTGATTTCTTCCTACAAACTGTCATTCCAGTTACACCCTCATGGACTTTGCCACCACGTGTAGCCGATGACTTCAGTGCTAAAATCATAATGAGATGGCTTAGCCTTAAGACCCCTATACACCCTACTGCCCCCATCTCTCCACACACCATATCTATACCTACCTCTTCATCTTCTCCTGCCAGAGCAAGGACAAAACACATATATATCCACTTCCCTAGACTGGATTTCTCTATTAAGGCCTGGATTGTGTCCCTTCCCACTCCTCATCTCTACCTCACTCAGTCCACAGCAGCCTTCAACCCCTTCTGGTAGTATAATGAGTTCTCTCTTTTCCTAATAACGCTATGCAGTTCAGCCCTTCGAGCATCATCCTGCTCTTCTCCTTCCTTTCATAGCAAAGCTCCTACAGGAGTATCCAGCATTCATTACCCTATCATAGATCAGCCACCTGCAAGCTGTCCTCATTCAATTCACTGAACATTCTTACATCATCAAGAGTTAGACCTGAGCTTAACTCATAGCTGCACCAGCATAAACTACATTATCTCAGGCAGGGGAAGGAACTTGTACCAACCCTAATGAAGACACGACAACAATGCCTGCTGTGAAAGTCGGCGTGAAAAGTCAGTGAATTGATGTACCACAGTGCTCAGCTCCTGGTAAGAATCAATGCACATCATTATCATTTCTGGCAGTGATAATAACATTGCTATAGGCCTTGTTGGATTTTCTCTCCCCAGTTCTCCTTACTATTCTTTCTTTCCTGATCTTAAGGAAGCCATGCTGTGCTGGTTGTCCTCTTACATCCCAGCATTACCATGCTGTTTAGTGCCTAAGGCTTTTCCTCATTTAATCATGAAGTCTTAGCAACACAAGGCAACTGCTCCTTCCTTTATGGATCACTTGTCTCTCCCATGTTTCCTATCAACCCACTCTCCTGCTTTCCCTGCCTCATTAAATTCTCCTTTAGCCACTGCATCAGGGACTTCTACCTATTCACCACCTGACCACAAAGCATAAAATGGCTGTCCCCTCCAGTTTCACTTCTCTTTCCTTCTCTTCCTACATTGCTGCCCTCTCTCCTTTCCCCGCGTAATTCCATCCAGTCTCCTGGCTCCCGACAGCTCACACAGAAGGACAGCTCACATCCTTATACAGAGCACTGAGACCCTGCGTTCACAATCAGATATCCAGTTTCTCACTTAACACTTCCACCTGGGTACCTAACAAATATTTCACACTGAACAAGATTAACATGTTCCTGCTGGCTTGAACCACCAGTAGCACATGCATGACTGCCCCACTGGGTGGCATAGGACAGCCCTATTGAGTGATACAAGCTGCCTGATGGGGCAGTCGTGCATTTCCAGCCTCACCATGAGTGTGTTAATACAAAGTCTTCGTGTCTGTGCCACGTCAATGAATGGTTCTACCAAGTCCCTCCTCCAACAGCACAGACATATTCAAACCAACAGGAAAAGCAATGGAGACTCTCCAAAATACAGATAAGTCTGTCCTTTCCTCTCTATGCCATGACGCCAGTCCGAGCCTCTATCATCTGTCAGCAAGACAACTGCAGTAACCACCTGGGGTCCTCACAAGTCATCGCCCACACAGCATCCAAGGATCTTGTTATAGATCCATCCGTACCTCTTCTTTACACCAGAACCAAGTCCAGCTTCTATGCACAGCCCTTTATAGGTGAGAAACGTAAGGTCCTACAAACTGACTGGCTGAAGGTCACGGGACTAGCTGGTGGCAAGCCTGTGGCAAGGTGGTACTAGAATCAGCCCTCCTTTCACCCAGCGAGGGCTGCACTGCCCACACCACCACTGCAGGCCCAAATCACCTTCTTGCGGCGGTTATATCACTACACGTTCTTTACTATAGCTCCTCCTATCTATTCAGTTTGGGCAGGCAAAGAAACAACACAGAAGTCCAGGCCTGAGGTTATTTAATCAACATTATCAGAACACGATTCCCCCTTGCACCAGCTGAGTGCTTAATACTGAGGATAATAAAATGCAATCTGCAGAATCCATTTATATTTTCATCGTGTCATCAGAAAACCAGAAGGCACTGTTTATAGCCACAGATTGACAGACTCTACAAAAGAAAAAAAAACTAATTAAGAATACAGCCGAGGCTCAGAGGCATTCTGGGAGCGTTAAATCCTCTGATCTAGCCGCAGCATGATCTAGGCACAGAAAATGGGTCAGTCTAAAGATGTGTGTGGGGGCTGAATGTGACTGTGTTCATACATCCTCAAGCTGGCCCTGCTGTCCAAGAAGGCGAAACAGAAGCCCCAGAGAATGACAGGCAGCACTCATGAATTCTCCAAACCCAAAGCTGCAGCAACTGATCCGAGAAAAAAGAGAAGAGTCCAGAAAGAAACTGGACCAGCAGAGTGCCGTGAGCTAAGTATTTTGTCACTGGAGGAGCAGAGACACACCCGAACTGAAGCTATTTTTGCTTGGGTATCGTGTTGCTCCTTAAATACTTTAGTTCTGGACTAATATTTGTTTATGCAACTGTCACTTAGTCCTCAATAAGTGAATAACTGTCACTTAGTCCTTCAATATAGTGAAGTACAAAATCTCTGAATCAGGCACCTGGGTTCAAAGTCTTGGTGTCTGTCCCGAATCCAACCTACTTCCCTTTGTTCTCCTGCGGCCTCCCTCAATAATGTAGGGACACAGTCAAACCACCAAGAATGGTAATTCGCTCTCTCTAAATATACTTGAAGTCTATCTTTTTTTCTGTCTCTACACTACGATACTAGTCTGGTCTCCAGCACTTGCTTGCAAGATGGCTTTGCAGGCCTGTTTTAGCTAGGGAAGTAGCTCATTGATGGAGTGCTTAGCTAGCACACACGAGGCCCTGAGTTCAATCCTCATACTGCCTATACCCCCCCCAAAAAGCTTGTTATACAAAATGATAAGAGGGTAGAAATCAGGGCACAAAATATCTAGTAGGACATTTACTACTTAATGATTTATAAAAATGGTAGATCTATTTGGGTGGTACTCTTTGTTCAAGCTTCATATCTAAGGGGAAGAAAACCCACAATAGGAGTATAAAATCAGGTAGCTGAAATAGCTATTAGCATCAGGCATGGTGGTGCATGCCTATAATCCCAGCATTTGGGAGGCTGAGGCAGGAGTATCCTTGAGAGTTCGAGACCAGCCTGGGCTACAAAGTGAGCTGAAGGCTCACTTTGCGTAGCAAGACTCTATCTCAAAAAGACAAAACAAAACAAGAAATAGTACTTAGGAGAGTTCAGTTGAGGCAACTTTGCCATGTGAAATATGAATCTAGGTTTGTGCGTGCTGGGCACAAAGACAGACCAGCAAGCTCACGTGAAAGTCTCCTGTACATCTGGCTGCACTACATGAGACTACAAGGAGACAACTGCACAAACCAAGAGAACAACAAACATAGACTCTATGAAAACTTGACTGCTGTTATGGTTTGTGTCTGCGTGTCCCCCCAAATCCTCATGCAGTTATGGGGTGGCTTTTAGAGTTTATGACTGATCCATGATCCAATGCTGGCATTATGGGTGTGAAAGCTATACCCGATCTAGGGTAGACAGTTTGCTGGGATTATGGGTGTGAGAGCTATAACCTCCCTAGGGCAGATAGTTTCTATATGTGAGGGAGAGAGAGAGGCAGCTGGCTGCCATTTCTCCCTTCTTGCACTTGTTGCTTTGCTGTGTACCGCTGCCATGAACTGTTGCCCTCTGCCATGTGCCACTCTGCCTCAGAACCAGCCAAGTATGGACTGAAACCTCTGCAAACTGTAAGCTAAATGAACCTTTCCTTCCTTCATTTTGGGCATTGGGTATTTTGTGTCAGCAACGAGAAAAAAGTAACCAAGACAACTGCAAAACATCCCTGTCATGAAGAATAGGGAAGGCTTGCTATTTTAAAGAAGAGACTAAGGTATATTACGACAGATTACAATGTCTACTCTTTCACTGAATACTTGAAATCTGATGGATGACGTGGGACACAGCAGGGATATTCTGAATGTGTATCAGTCATCTGATAATCTCAGGGATCAATTGTTCACTTTAAAAAACAGAAGCATAATAATGGTATGGTAGTTATATAGGAGAATGAACATGTACTTTCAAGGTGCATAATAAGATATTTACAGAAGAAGTCACCAGATATATGTAATTTACTCTGAAATGGCTGGAAAAACACTAAGGATATATGTATGTGTTGGAAACAAATACTAAAATGCTAATTGTTGAAATTAAGTGGTGAATATATGAGTTTCACTGAACCAATCATTTCTTCCTTTCTTCCTTTCTTTTGAATGTTTCAAAATATTCACAATGAAATGTTAGAAACTAGCTCAATCATCCAAGGTAAATACATAGATCAACAACCTGTCCGATGCCTGCTCAGTAATTTCTAGGAGCATTTTCTCCATATTTGTTTTGATGGCAGTCACTATCAGTCAGGTCACTATTCACCACCACATTAAGTTCAACTCTTTCATCCGCTCACTACACAGATTTGGCACTGGTCAGCCACCAACTCCACATGACGTTAGCACTAACGATGAAAAGGAAGAAGGGTCAACCCCTTGCTTCCCTGATTTTAGGACTCAAGGCTCTGCCAAGTACACACAGTTCTGCAGCCATTGTGGAGATGTGTGTAGAAGTGATCGATTTCACTATTTGATATTCTAATAATAGAATAGTTTTTAGCTAAGAATCCAAAGTAACCACAAACTGCTGTACAGCGCCAGTGCTTGGCATTTTAAAAGGTATCAAGGTCAGGTTAAAAAAACTATATGAGAATTCATCCAAACAAGTATCAGATTACCAAATGAAAATAAAACATGGTGAAATACTCAGTATAAAGATAGCACAATGGCATTTCAAGTAGCCTATTTTTTGAAAAGAAGGTTTGACCTGGGCAAGTCAATGCTAAAGAAAAGCAAGACAATGAGCAAAAGAAAGGGAAGAGTGTGGCTTTGGGGAAGGAGGGATGAGATGGTCACTGGGAGGGAGGGGGTATAGGAAGTATGAAGGTCTAGAAAATCTATTTCTTGAGTTGAGTAATCATTATAAATAATTAGCCAAGCTGTGTTTTTATATAATGTTCTAGACTTGTGTGCCTGTTTCATACCATAATGAAATACCTGTGGCAAACTACAAAGAAAAGAGGCCTCTTTTGGTTCATGGATCAGAGGTGTAGGGCTGAGAGGCTGAATCTGGAGTTGGTCCTCCTGCAGGTAGGGTCTTAAAACAGCTCAAAGCAATGCATGCCAAATGAGAGGGAGTGTGCAGGAGCACGAATGCATGCCCTGGTCCCTCTGCTTCTTCTTGCAAAGTCACCAGGATTCGATCATGGGGATCTTGCCCTAATGACTTATCAAGTCCTAGTCCTTTCTCAAAGGCCAGAATCTAAACACCACAGCCAGAGTATGTTTCTGCTTTCTTAATACCTCACACTGGGAATTAAACTCCACACGAGTTCAGAGGACAAAATTATATCCAAACCATAGCAGCTTGTGCTATATTTCAGTTACAAAGTCTGTCAAGAGCACTGGAAATGTATAAGCTAACCTCCATACGGGCTCACCTCATTGTACCCCCTCCTTGGTAAAGAAATATATTTTCCAGTTAGCTCTACTCAGAAAATACTTCCTACTGGATGTGGGGGTGATCTGGCCTCAACATCTGTTACCCCACTGATTGCCAGGGTTGACTTGGCTGATCTGGCTGGCTAGGCAGGTGTCCCCTTCCTCCCACAATGTTCCATGTGCATTCCTCCCAAAGCTGTGCACTCGCTCAGTCAGAGAACAACCACCCCTGATAGAGGAGGACCGTTCCTCAGTCAAGGGTATACGAGTAGCTGCGCTCCCCTGCTAGAACCTCCAAACAAGCTCTCAAGAAGATACTCTGTACTAAGAAATATCACTTTTAATAAGTTTTAGTTCCAATATGACAGAAATGCTCATCCACCTCATAATATTCTGCAAGTCTATATATTAGTCCCTTTTATGTTCTATAACATAATACCAGAGACTGGGTAATTTATTTAAAAATTTATTGGCTCATAGTTTTAAAGGTTACAAAGTCCAGGGCCACAGGACCACAAGTATAGCTTCAGCTCATGGAGGGGCAAGCAGGCATATGGAAAAGACAAAACATGAGGAAATCCATCCTTTCTAACAACTGGCTCTCACAGTAACTAAAGAAGTACCATGAAAGCGAGAACTTCCTCCTACCAGATGGAATGAGGCACTAAGCCCACAATTCGAGCCCTCCCATTGGGTGAGCTCCCATTGGGCCCACCTCCCAATCCTTCCACACTGAGGAGTTGGGCCTCAACACAGTTTGGGAGGGACAAACCCTATTCAAACTACAGCATCCACCATTAGCTTGGTAGCTGTAATCCACACATTACTGTTGCATAGTATATATTTTTAAATGAACCTGTAAATACTGGGCAAGGGAATCAATGTACTGTTTGGTTTTGGAAATTTTTTTTAAATCAGATTTTATTGGTACAATTTAGACAACTTGAAAAATTATCTCTTCTGAGAGTTTGCTATTTGGATGGGCCTAGATAAGTGCTGGGTAGGTACGATTGCAGTGTCCCTCAACCCCATCTTCTATCAGGGTTCTTTTGCTAGACTCAGATAGTCATCCAGTGATGCCTCATCAGCACTGGGGGAGGGGTGACCAAAGCCAGGATAACCGGGTTCTAACCACAAGGCTTCCATCAAATTGCTTCACTCCTCTGAGTCTATAGCCCTCTGCACAACCCTGCAGGCTTGTCTGAATGCTCTTTTACTCTAGTCTTGTCTCGAAATGATTGTAATGATGACAGCATCTCTCTTGGTGTTTGACTCATTGACTCCTTGGGGCCCTGCATGGTGGCCCATTATTCCCTGGACAAGGGCATCCAGAGGAGCAGGTAAACTGGAGCTAACCCGGCCCACTTTGCATTCGCCAAACCACACAATCCATTCTGAAGGAAGAGTCCTGTGTTCTTAACTTGCATAAAGCCAGTGCCTGACTAAGTCCATAGAATCTACCCATGGAGAGGTCTTTTTCAAATTTACACAAAGGTGCTCAGCAGACCATTAAGAGGCCTGATATAAGTGTTATTATTATCCTTGCTTTCCAGTGAAGAAATAAAAGTACACACTATTAAGCAATTTGTCCAATTTCCCAGGGCTGGCAGGTTGCAAACCCAGGATAACAGGCTGGATGAGCTGGCTGCTGGCCCCTGCTCCTAACCAGTAGGCCACGCTGACTCAATATGTCTGGATCCCCACTGATTTCCCCTATTATCAAGTGAGTTGCAAATAAGAACCTGACTTCCCATTGCCTGTGCCAGCTTCTTCTTCCCCTAATGTGCCTTTTCCTCACAGGGTTGAATAAGAAAATAAACCGCTAAGTCCAGAAAAATATCAAAATATCTGCACATTCATCATCAATTCACTCAACACTGTAGGGGTAAAATAATAAGAATTTTCGCTTTATCAATAGATGTTCATCTCTGTTTCTCAAAAACCATCACAAGTATCCAAAAGAATCAACCTTGAATGGTCCTATATACAACTTGATCCCCTATGGAATGGAAAATAAGTATGTGTTCATGGGAGGTGGAGAGGAAGAGACAGAAAGAAGACAGGATCCCTCCTTCAGAGCCATTTCCACCACAAAATATTTCCCTTCTCATCTTCCTCTGGTTCTTGAAGCTTACAAATGATGCATTATGGCAGGAAATCTGTTCTGGCTGGTTTGGGATGAAGACGGCAGGTGGTAATCCCAGGCCACCAAATGCCATCCATCAAGGCCGTGCTGACACAGCACTGAGGTAGGCGCCCACCCTGACTGACAGCAGCCATCATGCTGGCTTCCACAAAACCACACATTGCTCAGGCTGTGAACTTGACACACATCAAAGCAGGATACCCATCTCCAGGGAGTCACAAATAACTATAAAAACACAAGGCACCACTGAATTATCCCCTCATGAAATTAAAGAAAAAACAAGAAGGTTCTTCTTTATAAACCTAGTAGATTGAGATCATGTTTAACCAGGAAACAAACAACAGGAACTTGGGTCCACATAACATCTTAAACTTCATTATCCAAAAGACTGGGGAGAGGAAGAAAGGAAAAGAGGTAGGAAAAGAAATTGTACCAAGTTATAACATTCACTGTGTTCTAAGAGGCCCTTGATTATATTTTAGAAATTCTCTATATAGGTTGAGCTTCCCTAATCTGCAAACCCACAATCTGAAATGTTCCAAAATATGCAACTTTTGAGCAACAACATGACAATTCCACCAGGAAACTGTTTCATTCAAAAAATTACTAAGATGTTGTGTTAAAATTACCTTCAGGCTGTGTGTATAACGTGTATATGAAACATGAATCTATTTTATGTTCAGACTTTGGTCTCATTCCCAAGAGAGCTTGTTTGCCATATGCATATATTCCAAAATTCAAAATAGTTGTGATCCCAAGTATTTAAGATGAGGGATACACAGTCTGTAATAAAGATATACTCAGGGGTGGCCTACAACCAGTGAGGTACTGCTAAATGGTGAGCATTTAGTTTCACTGGGATGAGGAATCTTTGCTATGTAGCAGTTACCAATATCCAGGGTATAAATATTCCCCACCCCACCCCCCGACTGAATTCAAGCTCAACCTGATGTCACTGGATACCTAGGACAAAAGAAACAGACATAACTCTACCTGACCTTGTGACTGCCTCCAAAACCCTGCTATAAACACACAACTGGTATAATATATGATGAGTCACAGTTAACCTAAATGCAGTCAGTTATATTATCATCCCTGAATATCCATGACATTGGAGAATCTTATCAAATAATGACTGAAGACAAAGCATTTAACTATATAAACATTTAGGTACTTCTAACTGAATTTTTAAAACACATTTCTCCCTCCTCTGCTATACATGAAGCAAAAGTTATAGCAAAACTAATTGCAGTCTCTAACCCCTGCTGGGGTGGAGTGATATAATTAACTGAGTAAGTTTGTAGGCAGTCACCTAGGTTGTAATAAATTTCTAGAGGACAAAGGAAAGAAAATATCCCACTTTCAAGATAAGGACACAAACTACCCAAACCAGACTTTTGATCACACGTCGAGGTAGGTAACAAACAGGACTGGTAAAGCAGACTGGTTATTACACAGCTGATATTTGGATCTGTTATTTGTAAAAGAGGGGAGAAAGCTTCATGCTGAACATAAGCACTGTTCTTGCTCTATTTTTAAATTACTGCCTGAATCTCTCCAGGCTTATGCATTATGCAACACATTGGTAGCAACGGGACCAGCATGTGCCACTGCACACAATGACAAACCCCAGGAAAGATGCAGAAACAGACCCAGCATCTGCAAGAAGAGTCAGTAAAGACCACATACCCTTCAGCCTTTCCCTCTCTTGATACTGGCAAGTCCTTAAAAGGTCCACATTCATCAATATTTATCAAGTTGTCATTCTGAGGTATTGGGAGGAGTTCAATTGCAAAGGCAATATTTGTTCTTCGCATTATGTCTTTAGGGAGATTAAACCATGATTTCACAGAGATTGGTCTTCACATTTATTCTTTGGCCTAGTTAGGAAAACAGTGCTTATCAGCATTTCCCAAAATATGTTCTATAGGATGGCAGGCTCCGTGGGATATGAGGAGATTTGATGGGGAAACAGGGAGCCGTGGTCAAGTAAATTTGGGAAATGTTGTGGGTTGTTTTTTTTTTTTTTATTTAAACAAATTTTAGTTTCTCAGGATTGGCAGACAATATGCTAACGAGATTCTCCAGTGGGATATAATATCATGTTTTCCAATTTGTCTAACTAAGACTTCTCTTCAAAAAAATCCTTGTATAGTGGGGGCCAGGGTTCTGTGGAATTTTGGAAAAAAAAAAAAGATGGCTTTTTGCAGAGCTGGTGAACTCTTGGCCTGAGGGTAAACAGGTAGCTGCAGGTGTTGTTTGACTTCTGCTGCAGTGGCACACACGATATTTCTCATTGCTATGGTTGAATGTCCCCTCCAGAACTCATCCTGAAATTAAACTGCCATTGTAACAGTATGAAGAAAGGAGCTCCTTGAGACATAATCAGTGCTGCTATCATTAGAGTGGGCTAGTTATCGTGAGAGTGGTTCTAGTGTCAGTCCCGCTGCTCCGTTCCTGCTTGCACTTCTTCCATGTTCCCAGGCATCAAAAAGACCTTGGCCGGATGCCAGCATCACTCTGAACTTCCCAGCCTCCAGAACTGTGGGAAGATTTTTCTTTATAATTTACCAAGTCTACGGTATTCTGTTATAGCCACAGAAGACAGTTAAAACAGTCGAAATTGAAAACTCAGAAGAGCTAATATTTAAGTAACACAACAAAGAATTTTTATTGCTTCTCTTTAAAACTAGAAAAGTGGATTGATGGGACCAAAGGTGCTCTCAGCCAGCCCTCTGGGGAATATCTCAAGTCATAAAGGAAAAAAAAAAATTAAAAGCCACCACGTATGACCAGTTTATAGCAAAGTTAAGGGGGCAAATGAGAAGCTGAACATAGACGTGCAGAGGAGTGAAACAGGCAAGTGCAAGTGGGATTTAAAGAGCAAAGTCTTCCAAAAAGCAGGGAGGAGCTCGGGTAAGCAGGAAGAAAGAGGAAAGTATGCAGAGCAAAAGGAAGCTCCAGGAACAAAAGCACATGGCTAAAATCAGTGTCATAAAAACAGATCGCAGAATGCCTCACAATACAGTTCCAAAACACACACAGTTGACTTTTTAACTTGAAATTTAATTGTGAAACACAGCAGTCAGGAATTTTAACATTAGACACAAAGAGGTCAATTCAAGCCATCTGGTCATTCAATTCAATCTCTAGCAGGATAAACACTAGGTATTTCTTAGATATATGACTCAGTCATTCCCGGAACAGTCCATCAAATGTCAGGTGCAAAAGCAATTATAGTAAAATCCTCACCAATTCCACAGACCTGGGATAGCAGGGCTTCTAAAAGCCAGCAAACCAGTTCAAAAATAATTCTGGAGCCTCAGAGATCCTATTACTCGGAAGCAGAAATAGATTTTCAAGCGCTCGCTTGGAAGTATTAAGCACTGTTCCACCCAGCTTTTTCCACCATCCTAGGACATTCATTTCAAAAACCAGCTTGAGGTGAGTCACCTTCTAAAAGAACGCTTCACCAAGCCTGAAGTCATGATGCAAGACAGTCTGAGTTCACAGCAATGTGATGAGCACGGTCATCACTAAAAGTACAAAAATATCTGCTTAATAAAAAGTTGGAGCTGACACATGACAGGGGACATTATGTTTATTTTTTCAGTTAAGGTCTAGAGGTTGCTATTCTACAATTCCCTTTAACTTTCATATAATGACTATTTCAAGATTTCTACTAAAATGCAAAGCCCCAACCCCTAGATTTGGTTAGTTTTCTATCAATACCTTCAGGAAAAAGAATCCCTTACTTTGAAAAGACTGGCATCCTAAGATCTCAAAAATCCTGAGAGCTGTCAGCATCATGACCTCTTTTCTTTAGTGGTAGGCAAGAATCTTCTCTCCGTCCCTCCCAGCCCTGCCTACCCAGTCTCCTCTTCCGGCTCCTGTCTCCTCCCCCTTTGAGCAAGCCAGGGATCATCACAAGTACTTCTTCACATGGTAGTCTTGATTCAGATATTTGAATGTTTCCCACCACCTAGAGCTCAAAGGCTAACTCCTCAGACTGCTGATCAAAGAAACTGCTACATAAGTTCATGCCTTGACTGAATTCACCACACATGTGCACGCCTCTTGGCATTTTCTCATGCCATCTATCACACCTGGAATGCCCTTCTTTTTCATTTATGTTCAACTCCATGTTCAAACTTCAAAATGAAAATATTGTAAGATTTCTCTACAGCCACCATTACCCTATACACATCTTGGTAAACCAAAGTAAGTGCTCTGTGACCCCTTGTGCACTCAGTCTTTCGTACGTGAAATGAGACAGGTGTCATGATCAGAAAGTCTGAGCTTAACTCCTACCTTTGCCCCCAGCGAACTATGACATTCAGAGTAAACCCATCTGCACTGCACTCTGTCTCCACTTGTGAAATAGGAGAAATGAGGTTCCTGTGTTGGGTGCTTGGTTCCCAAAGCACCAGTGCTCAGACACGGGGTTTTCGGAAGTGACTGGATCATGAGGGCTCTGACTTCATCAAGGGATTAATCCCTTGATGAGTTCGTAGCTCAGAGGGCTTATTAGTAGGCGGGGCCTAATTAGATGACGTAGGTCACCGGAAGCCAGTCTTTGAAGGGTCTGTCTTGCCCCCCCCCCCGCCCCCACTTGCTGGTTCTTTCCACTTCTCCCCGCTTCCTCACTGCTATGAAGCGAGCACCCGACCATATTTGAGAGCTACCCTAATCACAAATCCTCTGCTGTTTTTTTTTTTTTCCAGAAGAAAGGTTTAAAAATAACCAGGATAAATACCTGGCCTGAGCTTCCTCGGGTCAGGTGACAGTTTTGAAACTTCTTAAAAATGAGAGTCTCACCACAACTGAGTTTCACAAAAATTCCCAAGTGACAAAAGACCACAGTAAGAAATCTGAGCTGCTACCCAGAAGCTACACTGGTCAAATAACACACAGTAGGACTGTACACGAACAAACAGAGCTCCCAACTGTGGCAGAAGTGTGATCACCAACTTTGATCTTTTCTGAATGAGAGAAAACCAGTTACGTGACAAGGCAGAAGGTCCCACGCCTTACCCCAAACTCTTGAAGCTAATTTATAATGGCTTAGATTTTAGAATGGCCATATGATAGATATACGTACTTTCTACTATACAACTTCTCCAAAGGGTCTGGGAAAACAACCTGCAGTCAAACACAGTATTTTTATGGTAAAACATTTAAAGGGTCAAATAAAGATAATGGATAGGTTTAAACCATTTTGGATCAAGTCAAAATTTTGCTGCTAAATGAATTATAGAAGTAAGGATGGAAGGGAGGGAAAGAAAGAAAGTGGAAAGGAAAGTAAAAAATGACAAAAGGAAGTATTAAAACACAAAGAAAAAATTTCCACATCCCGAAGCTTGTGGGGTTTGGCAATTCTGCCTAAATAATTGTAGAACTGTAAAAGTAAAATTAAACGTGAAAGTTTTGGTATTAGGTTTGCTGTACTGTACCCTCAGCTCAAAGAGCTGCCGTTTCTACCCCAAAGAAAGCAAATGAAAAGATGGTGACTAGGGTATTAAAATATTGATGAGCAACAAGAAGCACCATCTTTTGGAGCATGATTTATGATACCACAAGAATGGGGTCCAATTTGTATCAATGCTCCCAATGTACAGTGATAAACAAAGCTGAATATCATTTGGCCTCTGAGGTCAGTGGGACCCACAGACATAATCTGATTATTTTTTTTGTCTGGTAGAGCCACAGGATACTTACTCACCAATGCCCTCCCAAGAACTTAATAACTTCTATGAGAATAGTAACAATCACGTCACAAATATGACTTCCCTTGGACAGGGTCAGAGATACCAAGTTAAAAAGGAATTTAATACAGAGAGATACATTTCATATTCATGGTGTTGTAATAGCAAAAATGGAAGATAGATAAACAAAATGTATATGCCATACATAAGCGGGAAGGGAAAATGGCAAATGGAAAGAGGGCCTGTGTCAAGTTTGGGGGACAGGAGGAAGGGGCCAGAGCTGGAGCACAGAAGACAAGGCTCAGTCAGCCTGACACCTGGCAAGAGCTGTGAGTGGGATGAGGGTCGGTGCAGACTCATGGGCCTAGAAAATGCCATAGTCAGTGGTAGGTTTCTACCTGTTTAATTTTTAAATGCCTATGTTCCAAGTTATAGACATTTATCCCAGATTTACCATCAAAGGGAAAACCATGAAACCTTTCTCGTTTTCCCTGGTTTCTCCTTTCTTGTTTTCCCATTAACACAGCTCATACCATCTCTGCTCTAGTCTGTACCTGATGCATAAATGTGGTGTGCCATCAAAAAGAGTGACTTCCAGGAAGCTAACTGTGCCTCAATCTTAAATACCTGACACTTGGTCACCATGCTCCAGTGGTCATTGGAGTTTGTGAAAAGAGTCTTATTATACTAAACAAAAAAGAAGCATGAATATTCCTTAGCTTGTTTGTGTGCAACCCCCTTTGGGACCTTCTGGAAGTGAGTGAGCTCAGGAGCAAAAGAAGTGGTTCAGTGCCAAGTGGTACAGGGTTCTGGATCCTACCCGAGCAGGCACATCCCAAGATCATTAAGACTTGTGCTGCACTGGAGCTCAGACTTTCCTTGGCCTTTCACATGACACGAACAATACATGAGAGACCAATGTGTGCTATAAAACCTATGTTCACTGATTTCATGAAAGATGGAATTTCAATATAAACTCCAAAAATGTTAAAGGTCTATTTTAAATTTCCGGACAATTACAAGTGAGTCAAAATGCTGCCTTTTAACAGCTGTATTCGCTTTTTTGGAGGGGAAAGCCAAACAGACTTTTCCTTTTTTTATGTTTCATATCCAAGCCACAAGCCAGCAAACACTGGTATTTACTCCAATGTTAATAAAAGTAAATTACTTTGTGGTTTTGGGTCATTGGTATAAAACTTGTGCTTCTTCTAGTTTATGTTATGTACAAAAGTTCAAAATTTCAAGATGCATCCAGCACCAGTTGATGGCTTACGTATGTTTTTCTATATGATTCAAAGCACTTTTTTGCTTTATGTTTGAATTACTTTTGCTTTGCTATGCCAAATGTCTCGAGATCCCTGTGGGGGTTCTTTTTTTCCTTCTAATCATTTGACCCTCATGATAGTAAAACTTTTTTCTTCTTGAGACATCCCCTGGATTATCATCTATGCAAGGAGGAAGTCAAACTTACGAGTTCATGAAAACTTTCATCCCATACTGTAAGTTACTAATATAGATTTTTTTCCCAGAGAAATGGAATCTAATTAATCCTTTCTGTAGTTCCCTTTTTACTTCCTAAAGGATACAAGTCAAGTGGGACCAGCACAAATAACTTGAAAAGAACATTCTAGGACCTCATGTGCAGATGCCAAACACACTGGCTCCTCCCAAACCTATGCAGTCCCCACACCAGATGTTGGCTGCATACATTCAAAGTTCAGCATTCTTTCCAGCGAGGCTTTCCATCAACCAGATGCTCTGGTCCAAGGTTCCCTTTGTAATTATTTATCATACAAAGAGAACTTCGCAGACCTGAAGCAGCAGCCCCCTCAGCAACACTGGCCAAAATGCTAAACAGGCTGATGTGCTGCAAGCTGTCCAAAACCATGCTACTGATGTAGACAGTCCTGCGGAACAATCCATCATGGTCTAGGCCCTGATGAAGGGCCATGGGATCCACATGTTCATTTCATTAGGATCTTGCTTAGGCCTGAGCACTTCTCTCCTTTATGTTTTTAAACTAAGGTAATCATTTCCATGCAGAGAACAGGGACAACACGTGAAGGGGAAATGCCACTCGGGCAAGTATTTTTGCTGATGGCCTTCATAATGCCAAGTCCTTAAATCTCTTTCTAAAAAAAAAAAAATACAGATTAAGTTGAAGGCTTTTTTAGCTTTAGAAATTTCTAAAGCTTTCAAGAGCCTAATAGAAATCAGGTCCCAGCCCTCAAAGCAATCCCAGAAAGACCTACCTCTGCTTTCTGTCATTTTTGTGGAAAGTTCATCACAGATGTTCTAAGGAAGCATCAGAAAACTCTTGCTCAGATGATTTGAAGCCAAAATTATACAGTCATCCCTTGGTAGCAATGGATGATTGGTTCCAGGACTCTCTCAGATACCAAAATACTTAATACCTTCAGAGATGATGCGTGTGGCATACATCTTCCTATATACTTTAAGTCATCTTTAGATTATTTGTAATACCTACTGCAATGTAAAAGCCATGTAAATAGCATTTCATTATGGTAAAACTGTCAATATAGTCATGGCATTCTACATTGTTTAGGGAATATTGAAAAGGGCAAAAAAGAATGCATTTGTTTAAAATGTAATTTTTCCCATTAAAATGTAAATATTTCCTATTCATGACTGAATCCCTAGATGTGGAATCACACATGCAGCGCATCCACTGTGGGACCCCAAGTCCTCAGCTACTCAAAAACCATCTCTTATGTTCTTTTATGCTTATTTTCTTTCTTTATTAAGTAAAAGACAACAAAAGTGTGCACCTTACAACAGAACTATACATCAAACTAAGTTCAATTCCTATAGTTATTTTAAGCAAAGAAGTAAGTGAGCACACATCATCCCCAGCATGGCCAGGACCCAAATGAGACAAGCACGGCCAGACTCCCAGGCTTCACACTTCCAGGGTAGGTCATGTTTTTAACCCTCTGTCTCGGTTTCCTTACTTCTGAGGTGGAGAGAACAGTAGTGCCTACTTCACAATGTTTTTGTAAAAATCCAACAAATTCACAGGTGTTTAGGCAGCATTCATGCTTAAGAGAGGGACCATTTCCACAAAATTACACACAAACCAGATTATTCCATCTTGAGCATTAAACAAATGGAAGGAAGGTAGGAAAGAAGAGAGCCACTCAGAGATTATTAGTTTATTTAAAAAGAAAAGCAATTTTCAATCAGCCAATATGTAGCGCCTGCAACACAGATGTTGCGGGAGCACTGAGGACAGCAGGAAACTCATCTGAGCAGGCATTTCCTCACTACCAGGAATGCACACTGGCTCTGGACATCCGTCAGCTATGCACTGAAATAAAAAGGCTTATCTGAAAAAGGAACAGACAAAAAGACACACCCATTTCTCCACTTACAACACACACATGAACTGAGAGGCCTGATGGGTCGCAGAGCAGGTTGCTCTTACTGAAGATGTGGCAGAGGATCTTCTGATCAAGGTAGGGCTCACGGGCCACCAAAATTGACTGTCACAACAAGAGCAGCACCAAAGCTTTAGAATGACCTCACTGAAAGTGAGCACAGTAGAAACAGTCATAATGATGATTTATTTAGTGGTTACTACATCTCAGCCCCTCTTGTAAGCATGAATGCTTCCTAAGTGTTTACAAATCTGTCGAATCTTTATAAAATCATTAAGTGTGCCCTGTTGATTGCATTATTTAACTTTAATAAATCTCAGCTCAAAAGTATAAATAGAAAAATTACCCACGTACTTTTAGGGCTGGCCAGGTCTACAAAGTTCTTCAGAAACAGTGACCTGCTCTTCTCCTGCCTTAACAGGTCCTGGGAGTTTTTTCGTGTCCCTTTTCTACTTCCTTATTAAATGTCTCTACAATCCAGCCGCGGTTTGCGATAACACACATGTAACAGCCCAAATCCTCTCTGCTCTCTTAGTTCTGTTGTCTCCAAATAGCCCCCACTTCCCCTCTCCTCCAACCACTGAATGTGTAATTTCTAGGGATGCAGTCAGCACCAGCCCCAGAAAAGTATTCCTCCTTTCGACCACGCACTCCTTGAAGGGGCTAGGTGCTACCTTTAATGTGCTACACCCTAGGCACACTTGGGCTATGCACACAGCCAATACTCAAAAAACAAACCCACGGTAACCTCAGCTTCTACAAGGGCTTTGTGGTTAGCATCGCCTCTGTGCAAGTGCAGGGCTCCTCTGTTCCACTTGCGCCTTACCTCACACTTCACCTGCACCCCGCTCTGTGCAGCACCTCCTCACCGATCTTGACCCCGGTTTCCTAAGAGCAGCATCCACTTCTCTGCCACCTCCTTGCCTCGATACCATCTCACACCCACTGGATCTGCTTTTCATTTCCATTAGGGTCACCAATGGTCCCATCCTCCTGAACTGTCTCTTCTGCTTGGGTTTTGATGACCTTTGTGTGCAGCTGGATGCCTGACAGTTTCAAAGGAAGCCACTGTCTCTGGATTTTCCATGATTTAGGCCGCAGGGTCTAGCCTGTCTGTACCTGTAGCCTTAAAGAAAGTCACAAATTTTTAGTGAGTTTTGGGCTTTCTTCCCCCAAATCCAACTATTATAACTATAATGACAATGTTTGGTTTTATATTTCTAACCCAATCTTTAATCACACACACACACACACACACACACACACACACACACAACCAAAAACTGTATGAGGTCTATTCATTTTACCTCTTTACTGAATCTACCTTTCCATTTGCACCACTGTCAAGTCCTACCTGGAGTCATATAGACCAGCAACTTTCTGGGATCTTTACAACAGTGGAAATATTCTACAACTGCACTGTCTACTATGGTAACAACTACTCACAAGTGACTCCACTGGCCCTAAAATGAAGCTCATACAACTGAGAAAGTGAATTTTTAACTTTTAATTTTATTGAATAAATGTGGCCAGTGGCAGTCATATTGGACAGTGCTGACGCGGCTGATAATAATTCTGTCCATGTCAGTCATCTGGCTGTTTCCGCTCACATCCATTTCCTACTTCTCACATCCTGTCTCAGCTTTACCTCACAGAGGACTTAGCACTTCTCAGGCTCTCAACAATTGGCTTCCAGTGAAACAGCCTCACTGGTATTCAGCAGTCACGGAGAGGCTTTGAATGGAGTGGACAGGAGAGGGGGACCCAGAATCCTCTTCCTTCCCCGGCTTTGCCCACAGCAGCATCTCCAGCAGTGCCTGTTCACAACCTCAGCTGTCACTGGTCAGCACTTCCTGCCACTTCGCCAACTCCACCAAGCTTTTAGCACCCACTGAGCTACCCCACTCTCTGGGCTGAGGTGAAAACACCTCCTCCTGATCTATGTCCTTCAGTCCTAGGAGCAGGGTGTGGCAGCTCCGTGCTGTCACTAATCTGTGAGATTCTTCTTTACCTCCTGCTTAACTCTTACCTCTGATGTCATCCTCTTAACTAATTCCCTCTATTACAGCCCCTCCATTGAAACACTTAGTACGACTTTTGTTACTTCACTGAACACAATTGATACAGCACCTCAGCTGGATTTTTCTTTTCATGCCTAATATAATTCATTGACAAAATCACTACTGATAATTGATGCCATTAAATACAACCATATCATCATCTTTATCATTAAAATAACCCATGCCATAAAAGTATACCAGCAATCGTAATGTATACAGTGCACTTGTGCTAAGCATGACACTGGGAATTTTGCATATTGTGGCTCGCTGTTCCTTACAGTAACCCTAGATCAGAATTATCATCCCTGTTTTACAAACAAAGAACAGTGAGACTTCCTGGGCAGCTTTTGCAAGTTAAATAGCAATTCAGTGATTCAGCATGTCTCAAAAGTTCATGCAAGTTCAAACGACGTCTGTTACTTTCCATTGTCTGAGGGAAAAGCTCAGCTTCCTTAGCGTGATACTGAGAGAAATGCTCAGCAATCCAGCCTTGCCCACCCCTCCAGGGTTCTGCCCTCCTTTCTCCTTCTTCATACCCACACTGACCCACCTGCGCTTTCCCTCGCCTATGGGACTAGTACTTCCCCATCCCTATCCAAGCACTAAGTGCCTCTTTCAGTCTGTTCAAACTCTGTTTTAATTTCAACAAATATTTATTCATTGCCTAATGTTTCCACTGTTCTCTTGCCTTTCTCACATAATTTCTCATTTACTCATCAACTGACTCCTTAATATTCATTATATTATTTTAAAACTTTTACTACATTATAAGGTCCCTCAGGGTGTTTTAAAGATTTCATTTTTAAATTTTTAAAATCTTTTAAAACTCACTCTTAGATTATTTGCAAATATTTGTTGAATTCCTTTATGTAACCCTTCACAAAGGAAGAATCACACGGTTTCTTGGAAGAACTGGAAGTCAAAGGTCTAGGGGTTTGTCCAAATTCTCTACCTTCACCATGATTAGGGAGTTGGACACTTGTGCCAAACTCCCTAGGTGTCTGCCCATTAACTCAGCTCTGGCACTTGGCTTTATAATTTGGGGAGAGCTACCTGGGCCACTGTTTTTTTTCTTCAAATGAAAATGAAATAATAAAGTAATGAAATGAAATAATGAAAATGAAAAAAATAAAACTATTTACCCCAAAGTACTTTTGGGAGAATTAAGTAAGTTACTTGTCAAAGCATCTATAATGGTGTCTGGAACATACAACATGCTCAGAAAATTTTGACATCACATTTTAAACCAATGCTATAAAGGATCTGGTTAATTACTTTCTCTAGTTATAAGGCAAAAATCTCAGCTACATGAACTTCCCCTCGGACATTGTCTAGACTTCAGAAGACAAATAGTATAAACCTGTAAAGCAAAATGATCAAATTACGATCAAATAATGTCAGTACAATAATGTCAATACTGTCTTGCTGTGAAAGTATGACAAAATTAATCAAGAAGCCATAGCATTTCAGAAAACTTGAACTGAGAGCAACAGGTCTAATAAATCAAACCACTTTCTCATATCACACCTATTGTAGAAAGCACAACTGCATTTTCTGTGTAGCTTCCTGGAGTGTGAACTCTGGACTTTTAGGGTACTGACATGCCCACGTTCCCTCTGTGCCCTCCAGTTCTGATGGCCTTGCTTCAGGGGTAGAGATGGGTGACTGGCCTCCCCTTCTTGCATGGTGACAGAATATCGGCCATATTGTGAGGAAGCCCAAGCCACATGGAGAGGTGCATGTAGTATGGATGACAGGCAGACTACAGTCTCAGGGGACCTCCAAACATGAGAGCAAACAAGTTCCTAGGAAGGCAGGCCTTACTTAACCTTTGAACTGGCCTGGCGGACAGTATGAGGCTCAGAGACAGTCCAGCCTAACTGACCTCTAACCAAATTGCAGGTCTGTGAACAAAACAAATTCTGCCATTGTTTTCAGTCACTATTTCCCAGGGTCTAGTGTTAAGCAGGTGTAGTAATGGGAACAGATGCTTTCTTCACACGGCAATAGACGACTGACAAAGGCATCTACTGCCCTCTTCGCCCTCTGCGTCATTCTCTAAACTTCGGTGCAGGTGTGAGAACATGGCCGACCTCACACTGTACTGTTTCCAATCTAGATCAACCCATTAATAAAGCTATATTGTCTAATCGGTTGCTTATGACAAAACACATTACTTGAAGCACCTGGGGAATTTGTAGTTGTTTTTCTGCTCATAAAATAGATAACCAAACATAATTTAAAAATTGAGAAAACTTGCCATCAAAAAATTAGAGATTTGTAAAACAATTGGCTCATCCATTTTCTCTGTTCATAAAACTATGTGCATTCTAAAACAAAAGCTGACCTAAGCCTAAAACACAAACTGTGTAAGAAATACAAGCTGAGCCTTCTTTCATTAAAAAAAGGCTATTAAAGCTCCCATGTCTCTTGACTATAAGTTTTATAAACTCCAACAGATCATATAAAAGCTATTGATCTAGCTATTCCACTGGTATTATGGGAACTTATGCAGGCAAACAATAAAACACAGTATGTATCTTAGACCCAGGGGCTGAATAAAATTGAAATCAAAGGCATGTTAAAATACAAACTCACCGACTTGATAAATAACTACATTAGTGTCCCTAAAGAAACAAGGGACTTCTGAGATGTTAGCACCAAGTTGGGAGGGTATCTTGTTTGAAGCCAAATGTCCTACTTTTGTAACAGGTTACAGCACCCGACATGATTAACAAGACTGCTGATATTATAGACTAAGACAGTAGTAAGGTTTGGAGCTTTAATAGTTCACCACAGTCAAAGCATTGTTAGTATGTGTTCTGCGTGAAAGTAACCAAAGGCAGAATTCCTCAACAACAGGTTTGCGGTGTGACTCTCAAAAAATCACTCAGGCAGTGTGTGGACTAAACCTAGAAGATGATTAAGTAAGCAAAGCCAACCACTGGAACATATCTGAGTTCAAGTCCCATCACTAGCAGCCGATTTGAGGAAATAATGAGACATCATGGGCAGCTGGCCTTGCACACACAGAACTAAGGCAGCGACTGCCCCCAGGATTCACCCTCGGCTTGAAGACCCAACTAAGCAGTATCCTTCCATCCAACCCAGCGCCATCCGCTCTGCCCCCGGAATGACTCCAAGCTCCTGGCTCCCTTCTCGCCTTCTAGGATTAAGGGGAAAACACTCGGGTACAGTCAGTCAGAATTTGCTCACAACACTGTTTGATACATTAGATAACAGATTATCCTTTTATCTAAAGCCATATTTTTAAACACTATAATCGATAGCAGCCTCCTTTCCTTCATTCTGAAGAAGAGTCAGCTATTGTTTTCCTTCTAATCTGGGAAAATTGCGTGCTAGAGAATAAACTACACATAAATACTTACAACAGTGAAACCTGCAGAGAAATATAGTGTATTTTATGGCTGTGTCTACAGTACACATGTCAATAACTCAAACTCATTGGTGATGGAAATTAATAAAAACGGAACTTTTTCAAAGGGATGTATGATCAAGAGAGAGAGAGAGGCAGAGAGAGGGTGTGCATCAGCAAAACAGCTGCGTAATTGGGGTCAGGTGGTGCCTAATCCATCAAAGAAGCATGTTTTCATTAAATTTGGCTGTTTACACATACAAAGGAGGAGGCTGAAGAACCCACAGGATTCCCTGTTCTCTCAAAGCATTTGATGCCGAACCAGGAAAGGTCAGGATTTCAATCTTCTATTTTCTTGCCACTGAGCATGGGATTGCTCTAAAAACATACCTAGCATGTGTTGAAAATAGCCTAATAATCAGATCAGTTCACAGGCCCTTGTAGAAAATAGCTCGCTGTGAATGTTAGCAGGGCCTGCACGGCCTGCATCTTGGCTTTCTCTTTTAGAAACAGCTGTGAAATGTGCACCACCCCTAGATACACCACCTTGTGATGCTCAGAGGGCTGCCTGAAGGCTACAGATTTTCCCCAGAGCCTCCATGGGGGACTCACCCAGAGGGGTGTGGCATCTTCTGGCACAAAATGAACAGCTGGCACCACCTGACCCCAAGTACGCAGCTGTTTTGCTGATGCACACCCTCTCTCTGCCTCTCTCTCTCTCTTGATCATATATCCCTTTGAAAAAGTTCCATTTTTATTAATCTCCATTACCAAACATACAAGTTTCTTTTTCAAAATGTAAGTGAAAGTCTTTAAGCAATTTCTTTTCCAACTGATGAAATTAAATTTTAGTTTAATTTAGTAATATAATGATCAAAGAGAACCACTTGGCAGTTCAATTTATTCACTCCCTTATTTACCACTCGATCCCAGTCCTTGAAGAAGTTTACACTGCAGTGAAGAATAAAAATATGAAATGTGCTTGCAATTGCAGACGAGAGCCGAGAAGAGAGCGGTTCCAGAGAGAACAAGGAAGACACAGCGGAGGGTAACAGGGGCTGGATTTACTCAAGGTAAGAGCAAGGGACAGAGAAGAAGAGGGAGAGAGAAAGAAATATTCTCTGGCAATGATGAACAGGATGTAATCCCGGTGCTGGGTCCGGTGTGGCGTAAAAGTCCTTTTGTTTTCTGAAATCCTTGCAGAGCCCCACAGGACCAGTGACCAACAGCCCACAGTAAGTGCGGATCTCCGGTGTCTACAACCCCACTGAATATCATCCTCTAAGAAGGGCATCAGCAGCTTCTCAGGGGCTGGGGATATAGCTCAGTGGAATAAGCGCCTGCCTAGCAAGCGCAGGGTCCTGAGTTTGATCCCCAGTACCGCCAAAAAAAAAAAAAAAAACAGCTTCTCAGGCCACACCAGGCACCGATAGAGTCACACAAATATTTACCAGGCACCTCAAAACAAGGCATGAGCGCCATGAGTGCCACAAAGAAAAGTAAGACCTCTGCTCTGCAGACCCAGCTCATCTGCTGAGGCGACAGAAAGTACACATTAGAGGCAGGGTGGGTGCCCCTAAAAGGGAGTAAGTTTCCAGACCTTGAAAGCATAGGAATGTGAGACATCCACCTGATGCAAAAGAAAGAGATTCAAGAATTATAGGAGACCTCAAACACTTACTGATTCTTCCATCAACGGTCACTGAAAAGAAGTGACCTCAGATTCCCCAGTCACGTCTTCAGAAGCTATGTGTTCTCCTCCACCCTCCGGACACAGCTTATGTTTCCCTGCAGCCCTCTGGATAGCTTTGTCCGCATGAATGGTAGCAATGAAATCAGTCCTGAGAACCATTGATAGGACGGTCACTGCTCAGAGGAGTAGAGAACTTTCACTTTCACAGGGTTCCCAAATAAGTCATCACATGTTGCTCAGTCTCTGCCTTTGAAGCATTGAAGACTGCCATCGAGCACTAATCTGCGTAGAGATATTTCAAGCTGGGAGCACGTAATAAGCTGATGCACCGCCTCACACAGAGGGGCCTGTACATCTAGAGACAGTGAAAAGCTCTAGGAGCCACCGAGGCAGAGGAAATATTCTAGGTATCTGTAGTAAAGAAATCCATATGCCAGACAGTTACAAAAGGGGCTTATAAAAAGGAAACAAGATCAAGCATTCCAATAAGGATGGGAAACAGTTAAAATCTGTTACTCCAGCTATTTGATAACTTTATGCAAATTAACCTTCACAACTAGGAAGCAACTTCAAAAAGAGCAGAGAAATGGCAGGCAGTGGTTGCCATAGTGATAAAAACACTATGCTTTTTTTTCTTTTTTCTTTCTTTCCCTCAATTCTTTCTATCTGAGAAGGTGGTGGGGAGGGTATGTGGAGTAGTCTGAGCCCAAAGCGCCAGCTAAGCAGAGGCTTGGTTGTCAGATACTGAGAAGAAAACGCAGAAAAAAGAGTTCATCTAGAAAACATGCTTGAAAACTTACAAGCAGGAAAGGTGGTAAATGAACCATTTTTTGAGGAACAAACCTAAGCCAACAGAGCTTCACAGCACTGAAGAGCTTGGCAAAAGGTAAAAGGATGAGGCAGAGATGAGCTTAACAAAAGATATGTGATTTTATGCAGAATAAAAAAGAAGCAAAGTGAATGACGCAATAACAGGACAGTGCAGGTCAAAGTGTCCACTACAGCAAGGTAACAAACAAACACGAAGGCACTGCTTGGAACCAGGAAATGCAGAGCTATGAACTGCAAAGCTTTAGCATTCTTCCAAAATGTAAAATGTTTCCACTGTCATCTGTAGGATTTGAGCTGCTATTGAATGTAAAGTGAGAGCACAATTGCTCAATCCTCAAGTATTCCAGAGCCAGCACTTGGCTGGGGAAGGGAGGACCCACAAGAAGAAAAACCTCTCAGGAGTGGGACATGCAATAGGATGGGGGGGGGGAGGGGGAGGTCCTGAGTTTTCTTTTGGGGACAAAAATAAATGTTTTCATATAATTACCTTGTGTGTAGGAGGTATTTCTTATTTTTTCCCATGTAATATAAGTCACTGTGAGTCATCTACATGTCCAAAGACTGACCAGAAGGAAAAAAAGCCCTTAGTGGCAATGAGTTTATTGATGTAAGCCCTTTTCTTTCAGCATTCACGCTTCCTCTGTGATAAGCTACACACACACACACACAGAGGGAACCAAGTTTAGAACTTGGTCTAACCTGACAGAGGACAAGTTTAGACTGACTAAATATGTAAGTACCTCCAAAGCATATAGAAATATCCATTACAACTTCTTCATGGCAAAATTAAATGTTCCACCTCACTATTTTCCTCCCCCTGCTCACAGGTACTTGTGGAGCACCAACTACCTTCAAGGCACTCTATCCCATTCTGTTACCTTCCTCATTCCCCTAACACAGTTTATCCATATTTTCCCAGCTCTGATACTATTTTCCACATATTTCTAAGTGCCTCAAGTAAAATCTAATTGATAAAATAGGTACAAATCAATCATAAATAAAATGAGAAATATATCTGATTCCAAATCAGGAAGATTTAACTATCTCTGTATTGTCTATGTATGTATATATTCAGAATAAGTAAAACATAAATTCAATTTTGTATTAGTAAACGTAATGAATTGAATATGCTAATATCATAATTCACATGTTGAAGTCCTTCCCCCAAAGCTCAGAATGTGACCCTATTTGAAAATAGGGTCCTTAAAGATGTAATGGGTTGAGTTATAGTGAAGTCACACTGGAGCACAGTGGGCCTCTAATGCAATGGCTGGTGTTCTCACGAGGGAGGGAATTTTGGTCACAGGCACACGTATAAAGGAGATCATCATGTGAACATGAAGGTGGCCAAGGGAGAGCCCTGGACCACATCTTCCCTTTATAGACCTCAGATGAAACCAGCTCTGCCAGCCTCCGAGTGTGGACTGCAAGCCTCCAGAACAGGGAGAGAGCAAGTCTTGTCTGTTACTTAGGCCATCTAGGTGAGGCACTTCACTGCAACAGTTCTACTAAATTAATCTAGTCAGTGTCTCCATGAACAAGCTGAAATGTTCAGAATTGCTCAAACCTGAGATTCAAGCTACTCCACAATCTGGTTCCAACTTACTTATTTTTCTGTTCTCTTTTAAACTAGGACGAAAAATGGCAACTGAATTTCAGAAATTTGTCCTAAGAAGACATTTGAAAAACAGATTCATGTACAAGGGAAGATACAGTTCACAATACTATTTGTAACAGAAGAAAGAAGAAAGGAAAGAAAAAGAAAGAAAGTATAAGCAATCCATAAATGGAACCCCCGTAGGCTGGCATGGGACAGACACCCAGGCATGTATTGAGTGTGCTGATGGCGAAGTCTCAGCAGTTAGGGGAAAGGAGAGGCAGGAACACCTCAGCTCAGGGGAGGAAGAAAACCACTAGAAGAAGTACCCTGGACAGGTTGCCCACAAAGTAGAAAACAGTGGCCAGAAAGAGGAAGGAAGGACAGTACCCCAGCTACTGGTGTCATGAAGGAAAGCCCGGTGCCTAGGAGCACTGCCTGGAGCACCACAGGCACGAATGTGAGAGGTGGGCTGGGTCCTGCTAGAGGGCGGAAAATCATGAGGCTAGGGGAACCCTAATCATATCAGCTACACATACTGAGCCAAAAGCCACCAAACGGGTGAAAGAGGATGGGTATCAGGCCATTTGCTGGGGTGTGTGGAAAAAAAATCAGCTTTTTTCCAAAGCCTGAGCTCATTAGTGTTTGCTTGATGATGTAATTCTCTATCACCAATACAGTGACATGGAATTTACAACTGTATTTCTATGTACATAAATTGGGGGTACATGCTCAAAAAACAATGAGGAGAACACTATGCCACCTAATACCTGTGGAGCTCCATCTTTCCCCTGGGGCTTCTACCTAAAGGGCACTATCAACCTAAGAAAGGAAGGGGGTCACAGGGAAAGGGCACCAGATTCCTGTGATGAAAGTGTTTTCCAAATGATTGCACAGACGGCTCCACGATTCTGTGAACGTACTAAAAGACACCTTTTAGGGCTGGGGATATAGCTCAGTGGAATAAGCGCCTGTCTAGCAAGCGCAGGGTCCTGAGTTCGATCCCCAGTACCGCAAAAAAAAAAAAAAGAGTAAAAGACACCTTTTGCATGCGTTATCTCTCAACAAAGCTGTCACCAAAACCTGAGAAATAATGAATTGTCCTTTCTCATGCATTTCAAATTCTGCTTCTAATTCTTAATTTGGTGCAGGCCACAGAGAGAACAGGAAACACTAAGAGCAATGTAGGAATTTGCAGGTGTAACATAACCTCAGGGTAAGAGACTGGGAAAAGGGGTTCAACATTCAGCCCCCAATATCAAATATCACCCTAGCCTAGACCATCAGTCTGACCTGTGCTATCAGGGTTGGGATTTTCTAGTCTGGCCAAACCTAAAGCCACCTCTATGGCTGAAGCTATAGAAAAAAAATGCAGGAAAAGTACATTTTCCATTTCAACTACACAAACCCGTGTACGTACATTTGCACATGTGCACGCACGCACACACATACAGTAAGACATTTACAGAACAGACTTACCTCCCGCCACAAGCAATGCACTCTGATACCCTTTCACGTTACTCCGCTCCTTTAAGCTACTCACAACACGCCTAGCTTGATTTCATGACCCTTGTAAGGGTCACGGCGGCGGTTTGAAAGTGACAATTCTATAGGTAAAGGGGTGGGACCGCCGGGCATTTACCTTGTTATGCTCCTCTCTGTCGTTCCACGTCTCCAGGGTCCAGTATTAATCCACTCAACAAGGGGTTCCTCTCAGTTTAACAAGAGATGTGGTGACTGACATATGTTCCATATTATGAAAAACAGATTTTAAGAGCAGATGTGCAATTCCCAATTCTATTACTTTATTTAAAAAGAATATTTGGTTTTCCTTGAAGATTCCAGGAATCATAGTCATCTAGCTTGGATTGACATCACTGCAGTAATAATAAAAACAGTATTCTGCTGCCCAAGAATCGTCTTACTGACTTCCAGATACAGAGAAGGGTAATCCTATTAAAGAAGCAGATAGCACTTAACCCAATTCACCCAAAGTCTCTGTAGGAGCCTATTAAAACACTTGCCCCTTTTGAAATGCAATGAACACATTTAATCTCCAGATCTATTGCTGATGTTTCCATTACATGGATCCACATCCCAGCCTTTACTCAGCATCACACACATACATACATATAAAGTCATTCTTCCTCTCACTGCCACAGTGACTCCACTTCTGAAGCCACTCTGCAAACTTAAAGATACTGTGAAAGATCAAGAAAACCATTTGGGAAGTTATCATTTGTTTTTATATGAAGTATTAGCAATGGGACTTATATATAGGCTGTTACTAGTTTAATCATAAACAGATGGTTTATTCCTTTAAATTCCTGCTAATTGCCTAAAGGCTCTTGCTGCTGTCCTCCAATACTTACTCAACACATCTCTCCATTTGTTCACCATTCCAGAAAGACTGGAGGATGTGTGCTGCATTATCTCATTAGCTAGTGTGAAAATAAAGCAATCAGCATTCAAAACCACTTCATTCTAGTGATTCCCATGCTGGCCTCTGAGCGCTGACTTCTAAAAATTATGGTCCACTAATGCTGTATATTTGTAAATCTCTTAGGGTGGTCTTTTCCCTACTGGTTGGAGATTTAGTCTTTTGTCTATTTTGGTATATGCTAGTATGGTGCAACAAGAACAGAAGGGCAAGTCTAAATCCTCTACCTGCAGCACTCACCCCTACTCCTGTGCTCTCCATTCGTGCTTCCAATAAGCAATGACCACCAGGGTAGACTTCCCCAGCCATGTTCCAGTTGAGCCTGCAGGTGAGAATTAATCCCTTCTTCCATTTTGAAAACAGATGGGCAGCTGCCTTCAAACACTTTGACACACACAAAAAAATCTATTTAACAGAATTACTCAATGTACTAAGGCTTTAAAACATACCCTTCATTCTGGTATGGCAATTCTTTCCACAATGGCAATTCTGCAGGAATTCATTCATAGAGGAAACCCACTTTAAATAGATATATATTTATCTCAGCCACAAAGAGCCAAAATTCTCCAAAGAGAGTATTTGCTTCACTGAAGCATTCTGGGAATGCATCCGGGAAGGGAAAGGTACTGCCAAGACCAACAGATAACAAAGCAAGATAGAAAGGCCAGGAGCTACCCCCATCCCCAGAATGCACAGCAACTCTAATCTCAGGTCATTGGTGCAAAATTAATTTCCATTTTTAGGCTAAATAAATTCCATTTGAAAGTATCATGGAAAGATACAGGTCAGTTGGCAAAAAGGTAAGGAAATCTTCACATACTTCTATGCTTTACTTGTATACTTCATTGGAGGCACTAATTGCAATAATACACTTCTACTGTTTTTCTTTAAAATACAAATGGTGCTTCAGTTACAATTTTTACTGCCAAAAAAGTTTTGAGGATAAAGATTCCACAAGTGCCTCTGATCCTCATCCTTCCTGCTTTACAGTTACATTTTAAAAGATCTCATTTCAGAAGCCTGCTGCTGCTTTACTTAAGTAGGGTTTGGGGCCTCACATGCATGAGTCCACCTTTCCTGGGCAGTCAATAGATCACCCATAAGAGGGTAAAGATGCAAAGAGACTCTCCACAAGTTTAGTAGAGAATGCAAAAATATTTAAGAGCCTCTTCATCTGTACCTACAAAGGCACACAGGAGTTATTGAGCAAGACACTGAGCTGGAAGATGCTCATAGCACTGTCATTAAATAACCCAGCTCCTTAACCTCAGTCTGGTGGCCTGGTCATCATAGAGACAGGGAATGGTCAGATTTCAGTAAAATACAGCCCACAGAAGATTTCCTGTAAAAGACAATAGCCCTAACTGCTAGAGAAGGAAAGGCTATCATAAGAGACTCAAATCCCCAATGTTAAGCAAGACTAAAAATCCCTTTTCAGTGATGGCCAATGTAGGGGACACTGAGGGTTTGGGGAATGTGTCTCCTTAGAGTGGGTAGAACTTGGATGTTGCACTTGGCATAAGTTTATGGTGTTAGCTCCTTTGTCCCCAGGGTTATGTGGAGAGGGAGGCTTTGTGATATTTTGACCACCCCAGTGAGAGACAAAGATTCCCGGGCAAAGATGCCATTATGCTGGGCAACGGGAACTCACCATAAGCACCAGCTGTGAGCTGGCCTAACACCAGCCAAGCAGTTCCAGGTCCTGTGACTTTTCCTTACGGTCAGGGTCATGTGTTAATATTGATTTTTCCACCTAAAATTGTACCATCGTTCTTACCATTTCTCCCCAAACTAGTGTAACAAACTCACGGTTCCCCTGTACAATAGAGAGAAAAAAATACATATATGGAACTCGGAAAAAAGTCACCCAATAGCTGTTTAGTTTAGGAGTATCAAAAATAGAATTTTGTGAAGGAAAGGTCTGCCAAAATGTAAACTTAAACCAAATGAGCTTCTAAGTTGGGGGGACAACTCAGACTCACAGAAATAAGAAGAGCAGCTCAGTTTCCAGAGCCCTCTCCTGCACACATTTCGATTCTCTGCAGTCCTACTGACAATAGCCATTCAGACCGAAATACCTTCACTGCCCACGATTACAGAGTTTATCATAGTAGATGCAGCCTGTCTTGTCAGTCTCGGCCCCAGTTAAATCCGGTGAGCTTGCGTTTCCTTGCATCTTTGCATATCTTTAGGTGCGAACATGCTTGAAGACAAAGCAAATACACAGACATGGCTAAGTTACTTATTTTAATAGTTCTCTACCCCCAGGAACAGGAAAACGCTTTACGTACACCCTTCGCACATAGGAGTCAGAGGTTCTAAAGCACCTGCTTCTAAGTCGTTCTCATCCAAGCTGCTCCCTTGGCTAACTGAAAACATTCCATTCTATCTGGCAGGCAAGCTTTCTCCCGCCAGGTGTACCTCTGCTATTTTCAAACAAGAGTTTAGACACTGCTTACAAATACTGTAGATTAACAGATCTTCTTTTCTCCTAGGAAATGATACTTTTGGATCACATGTGAAGGTTTAAAAACATACAGCTGTCCCGGCTTCCTGAAATCTGGAAAACTTTACAACATGAAAGAAGAATGGTTTCATTGGATAATAATCCATCTGCAATAAAAGTACAGTCCATACTACCATTAAATGTATTTACCCACGGATTCATCTGAATATTCCTTGATTTGCTTTAAATACTATAATCAACTCTTGTTATTTAATTCAGCACAGATTCAAGAAAAGCAATTTGGAGTCTCACAGGTGGTCTGAATTCACTGTTAGTAACATTTGATGCACTCCCCAGAGAAGAAAGAAGAAAAACTTCCTGTATGATTTTTTTTTCCACTTTACATTGGAGCAGGAAACACAAAGCTTTTACGAGGAACTCACTGCCTAAAAGTGAGACTGTCTCTCACTACTTTATGTTTCTATTTAAACAAACTTCTTAACTAAACACACAGGAAAAAACGAGAAGACCCTTCTCCTGATAAAAATCTCGCATCAAACACTTGCAGGCAAACGGTTCAGTCACTTCCTGAATTGCTAAACAAAAAACAAACAAAGAGAATCTCCAAACACATTTGCATGTTTCCCTTCCATCTACATAGCAATTCTTTTCTTCCAATTAAAAATCTTGGTTCTCCGGCAATTACTGTTTATGCTGTTTAAATGACTGACATATAATAATGTAATTACATGTGACAAAATGGAGGGAGGAGGAGTGGGAGATGTGTGCTGCTTAAATGATGAAAATCCAATCTGTAATTATCTCCATACTGCAGCACCATAACATGTGGGCTTTTGTGAGAAGCTATACTTGGATTTCTGAGTGAGAGTCTCTTTGTGAACACAGTCAACCAAAATGAGAACAGAGGAAGTTTGGAAAATACAGGTGGTTTCAACCCACCATGGTGACCCACACAAATGAAGTTCTCAGCTGTCACTGAAATCAGCTGGTCAGTTACCTGTTTGGAAATATACCTGATTTCTTCCTTCATTCATGTGCCTCTGTGTGAGCCAGACTGTGCTACACATATAAACCAAACTGAGCAAAAATAGTCACTGATGATTAAAGGCCAAATGCATTTCTTTCCTAAGACTTTTCTGATGGATGATTCTGACTCATCTGTCTTCTTTTACTTTAAAATTAATGTCTAACAACACAAGTTTAAATAGCACATTGTTTTCTCTTGTGTGAGAAATCCAAAATATACATAAGGAACAAAATAAAAGATAGACATTAGGAAATAGGAAGAACTTTTTTGAATGGGAAAGGAAAACAAATGATAGGGGAAATGGGGAGGAAAGGAACGGGAGAGGGATCTGAAGAAAAAAAAGAACTGAAGGAAAAGAGGAACTAGAGTTTTTACAAGTGGAGGGGGAAGAAGGGTTGGAGTGGGGGAAGGAGGGACGGAGAAGGGGACAAAAACAAAGAATTAAGATGTGCTATGTACATGTACAAATTCCCAAGATGAATGTGAGCACCGCGTACTGCGAACAAAACAAAATTAATGTGTAAGACAAAGAATCGCATCTCTTATTTCACATATGGTCTTTGTCTTCCAAATAAGCTAGGAGTTTAGGACAGAAGAGACAAAGAACCAAAACTATTTCTGATTCAAATTACTCTGTATTTCCTTAGCAGATGTTTCCCCCAAAAACCTGTAATGTTAATATACTATTATTTTATACTATTGTTAGTTCATACCATTGAACTCGTTTATAGTAGCAATGTGGATATTTAATATTAATTTTTAAAAGGACTTTCATTCTTGAGGAAGTCAAAATAAAACCCAAGGGAAAAAAAGAGACTATTACATGCAATTTGGCAATCTAAGCTCCTAAATGAAATAGCACTATTCATAAGTCAGGACTCCCCACCATTTAGAAATGCATGCTTTAAATACCTGGGATCCTGTTTCTAATTTATTTTCCAAATATCATGTATATTTTAGATGTTGACAATGGGGAGGAAAAAAGTTCCAAATATTTAATACAAATTCACCTCCCACCTTCATTTTTCCTCGTAGTAAAACCAATGCACAATGACATCTTTAACAAATTGGAGAAGAAGAAGAAAAGATTTGAGGGAAAGTGCCATAAACAAGAGTGACCGTGAGCAAAGGAAACAAGAAGAAAAAAAAAAACAGTAATTTTTAAAGTGTATTAATGAGATCTTAAGATATTACTAGTGGACTGTTATTAAAGAAGAAGCTGTTCAGTTTTCATTTTTCATTAAGATAGAAGCAAGTTTCACCTTTCGTTGATTTCTGTAATAATTTAGGTATCTATTTCTACATCTTCTCCAGGTAAATGAATTCTAATTGGAAAGAGCACCTGCACTAAGAACCTTCCGCAATCCATCCATGCTGTGCTTCATTTTCCAAAAGAAATGAAGTGCTGGCCAGAGAAGCTGAAACCATTCACACCTATGCTTGTAGCACCCAGGAAGACAGGCCTCTGCATCACATGACAAGGAAAACCTAGTATGAACGGTATGCATGAAAAAAAAATCTGTGAATAACAAGAGTCAAAGACTTAAGACTAAACTTACTATTAAATTTATGACTAAGATTACTACTAAACTTACTGCTACATTATCATGTTAAGCATCTTTGTGATAACTTCTGGAAACGTCTTCAATTTCTTCTATGCACTACAGAAGTGGGTCTGCCCTACACCAGCAAGAGACACTGGTATTCTTTCTTTATTTTGTAGAATCTCAAATTCCAGGAGAGATTATTTATAATGTCTTAGGCCAGAGAAACTCAACTGGTACCACACTGTGCCATTTAACCAATTCTGTCTCACATAACAAATTGTTCTAACTACAGGCAGTTTTCACACTTCTGCCTAACAGGTTTTATTATTGAAGAAAGTATCAAAGTGAAAAATATTTCAGCAAGATGCAGTTTTCCCATAGAAACACTGTTCTAATTAGATGGTAGTTTTACTGTAAACGCCCTATTTAGTCACCTGCAATGAACAGCATGAAGAATTAAACAATAGGCTTAACCTGATTAATCACTACTATTGTATGGGTGTGTCTCCTGGAATTCATGTATTGGAAATTTAATCCCCAAATTGATATGCTAATGGCATTTGGAGACAGGGCCTTTGGGAAATAGCTAGATAGATGAGGTCATCAGGGTGGGACTTCCATGATGGAATTAGTGGTTTTATAAGAGAGAGACTCCCAGCCGACACCCTCACTCTGTCTTGCCATACAATGCCCTCTACCATTACATTATGCAGCAAGAAGGCCCTCAGCAGGTACTGGACTGATGACAGTACCATGTGCCTGGACTTTGAGCCCCCACATCCTTGAGGCAAATACACTTCTACTTTATAAATTACCCAGTCTGAGGTAGTTTGTCACAGCAACAGAAAATGGATTAACACAATTACAGAAGGCAAACTAATCAAATTAAAACTGAAGTTTAATTATTTCTTAAAATGTCTTCTTCTTAGTTCTTCCTTTTCTCCTGCAACAATCTACAAAATATAGGAACATTACCTTAATCATAAAACATCTGGTAGAGTGCCCAGGTCTGCAGTAGAAACTCAGTAAGTAAGTCGAACAAATTGCCCAGTGAAATAAGGAGAATGTCTGGAGAAACCAACAGAAGGATGAGTATGTTTGTGTCTCCCTAGTGAGCTCCCTCCAAGTAAATTTTGTGACAGGTATTAGAGATCACTTAGACTTTTTCTGGGGCAGAGGCTGTAATATGCTCCAATCTAATTTATGAACAAAAACTAGTGTGTACTGAATGAAAACATGACCTGCTAGAATTCAGGCTTGTCACAGGGAGAAGAAGGAAACCAAACCATCAGTCATCTGGCAGGTATAATCTTCCACATATTCAATTCCTAGCATCCCAACTTGACTCCCAATCTTTCTCTTTATTCAAAGGAGTCTTGCTTTCTCAGTCTTGCTTTTTTTGGTACCTTTATACCAAAACAGAAATACTTAAAGTATGATCTGTGAATTAGTCATCACCAGTTTCCATACCATAGTTACAAAGGGTGAGAATAAGTATTTAGAAACTTTCGCAGCAGTTTGAACAATGACACTACAGCCAAGCACTTGATACATTCCAAAGATCAGACTCGCTGCGCAGGACATGAATGCATTTAGGTTAAGGCCAAGTGGACTGGGTGAGCTGCAAGCGATACAAGTAACATTATAATCATGTGGACTCAGCCCGTATTCAATGGGCTGCAAGTGTGAAAAGCAAAGCCAGAACCAAGAAATTAGTCTTTCCCACAGGGAGCCGGACAGACACAGGTCTGAATCCTTCTCTATCATCTGGCTGAATGTGTGAACCGAGCAAGTTACTTAACCGCTCTGAACCTCCATCCTCTCATCTGAGGAGTCGCGGGTGAAGGAGGCCGGGCCTCTGTTAAGTGAGCAGCACCGCCTTGGGTCATGAAATGGGCAGGTTCAATGTCTGTGCAACACAAGAGTTAAGGACACACTCAAAAATGCTTTGGATGTGGTCTATTCCATAACTGTGTGAAAAAAATCACAGCTGTCAAGGGACAAGCTATCTTGCCAGAAAATAGTGAGTGTCCAGCACCTTCACACATACCAGGCAGAAGACATTTTGGCAACAGATTCAGCACACCATGGACTGGATGTGGATGTAATGATCCTGTGGTCACCACAGCATCAAGACTTAACTGACTTGACAACTCTCTTTGGGCCATTGTAAAAGCAAAAAAAATTCAGATTTAGGCAACAACAGTTAAAGACCCCAAAACAGCAGTCCAGACTGTTACTGATGACTTCCAGTCATAAATATGGATGGTGTTAGGGAGAAAAAAGGGAAACATTTGGATTTATGTGGAAACACATGGGTAACTGCAACTGCATAAAGCTATTCTGGACACTGGTTTTGTTTTTTTGTTTTTGTTTTTAATGAAAGGTCTTTCTCATGATTGTGAAGTCACCTGCAAAACACTCCCAACATAGGAACTGGCAAAAGCAGATAGCAAATACCAGTTCCCTTTTGATCCTTTCTCTGCTATTTTTGCTTGTGAAAGTGTCCTTTAATTCTTTCCGCCTTGATTTAAATTAATTCCATTACAGAGTTTCCTTTCTATTTGCTCTGAATGCCAACTGGGTGGAAGCTTAACAATAGGTCAGGGATGCTACTCGCACTGGTTCTGAAATTTTTTCACCCTCAATCTGTAGGACAATCAGTGCAGTCCTCAAAGGGCTGCTGGCTGAGAACAGGAAAGCCCTGTAATGCCAGGACTGATTTATACCATCAGTCATCAAACTCCAGCCCAGCCTCCTTGCACACTTCTGGCTCCTGTTTCACTAGTGGGGCGAGGGGTCACTTGGGTCGCAGAGGACCTTACAAGGTTTCTGGGGAGAATAATAGTTTTTCTGTGTTCCTTCCTTACAAAAGGCAGCTGGTCAGCACCACTGTCTAGACATGCAAAGATATTTTTCACTGGGCACAAACAGGTTTTTTTTTTTTTTTTAAATGAGAAGGGGATTTACTTTTACTTTAAAGCATGCACGCAATTACAGTGGCCCTTCTAGAAACCTTTCTCAAGACAGGACTTTATGCCAGGCTCACATTCAGAAATAACAAAGAGCATGAGGAAATGGATCCAAGCTGTGACAGTATGTGACATATGACCTAGGAGGCTCTGGAGATGGCTTTCAATTTTAGATTAAAGGATTTACCTTTTCAGATAGGGAGTGCAGAAGACCAGCCAGGAATGATGTATTTGTACCCTAATTTTCCACTTTCTGATACATCTCCTTAATGGATTTTTTTTTTTCTCGCTGTTGGCTCCACACTTCTGATAAAGCCCAGACATGGCCCAAACCCTGGGTTCCCATCCTCCACAAGGACTGCAGAACATTAAAGTTCTGTGGATATATAACCCAAGCTTAGAACAGAAATTTAGAAGTCTCTGAATTCCATTTCTCAGACTGACCATGTTGCTCACATAGATTGCCTTGGTGCTGCTTTTTTAATTATTTTACATGGCGCCTCTACAATCCCGATGATAAAATGGAAAAGCTGTTTGGTTGGAATTTGTGCTGCAAATAGCAATGACAATGTTAGGAAAAAATCTCTCATGGTATTAACTGGCTCACAAAGATTATTCTTAACACAAGCTGTTCCCAACATATGGACATTATTTTTTGAGTGACCCAGACTCATGAGCAGGCTCTACAATCCCAATCCCCAGGGGGGCCATCTTGCCCCCATTCTAAATCAGAAAAGCTAAAGAAGTGCTGGAGGGTTTTCCCAAGTTGAACCAAATATTCAGAGGTACCATCCCTGCACAGAAGAAGACATGCAATTAGGACCATTCTGGTGCCCTGACATCTAGATATAGGAGAGGAGACAAAAGGCTCACACCACTACTACCTCCAAAGGTGGAACAGAGAATTCTGGCATCCTAATTTACAACCCACAATGTATCTTTTAATAGAAGCACAAAGTTGAAAGAGATTTTCTCATGGCTCTATAAACTTTATTAGAACTGAGTTTTATTTTTTAAAAAACTATAAATGAATTAAAAACTGCATCACTAAATGTGCAGCAAATATGCTATACTCATTATTTCTTAAGGAATCAATTAAAATCTTCAAAATAAGGATGAGTGGATAATGTAACTCATGTAGGGGCACTTGTTTTCATATCAATTCTAGAAACTACCATGTCTTTTTTTTTTTTTTTTTATTTTAGAAACATAAAAGTACAAAAACATATTGACAAACAGACACCCATTATCATAGAAAATAGTACAATCACAACTAATCTATAGACAAGGTGATATGGTCTCAACAGTAGTTGTTGCTTTATCCATTGATATCTTCGATTTGTAGATGTATGGACCCATATACAGACATGCAAATTTAGTCAGAC
>PVLD010012082.1:0-62082 GCA_004027595.1 Dinomys branickii | reverse complement strand
TGGATTAAAAAATTGTGGCATTTTTATATAATGGAATATTATTCAGCTATAAAGAAAGACAGTTTTGGGGACTTTGTAGGCAAGTGGACAAAACTGGAGTCCATACTCATAAGTGAAATAAATCAGCGATACATGTGCAGGCAACGTATTGTATCACTGGTGTAAGAACCCGAGGGTGGGAATATAAACTAAGAAACATGAAGGAAATCTGTTCTAAAACAAAGAACAGATGGGACGAAGGAAAGTAGCAAAGAAAGAGACAAACATGTATGTATGTATTTATCAATATGCATATATGCAGGAGGGCTAACATGGTTCTACTATTGTATTATATCACTTAATGCTAAGCAATAATCGATGACGGGTTATTTGATCAATCTTGTATGTCTGTATGTGTTATCCTGAACACACACTTCGAAGATATCAATATGTAAAGCAGCAATTATTGGTGTTTTTTTTTATGTTGTTGTTGTTGCTGTTGTTGATGTTTGCCTGTTTTGGTTTTTGTCTTTGGATTTTTGGTTTTTGTGTTTTTTCTGTTGTTGAGAGGATTAATTGACTAAATTTGCATGTCTGTATATGGGTTTATATATTTACACTTCGAAGATATCAATGGATAAAGCAATAACCACTGTTGAGACCATGTCACCTTGTATAGATTAGTTGTGATTGTACTATTTTTTATGCTAATTGGTGTCTGTTTGTCAATATGTTTTTGTACTTTTATTTTTTAAAAATAAAAAAATAAATAAATAAAAATAAAATAAAGTTTAAAAATAAATAAATAAAAGAAGTAATTCTAAAAATACCATTCACTACTTTAAACCAAGAAGAAAGTCACAAACCAAATTTTCTTTTCTGCAGAGTTAACTTAAAGCATGTATTATATTTTTGCTTTTCTTCTTAATTCTATCAGTCTTTAGCTTGGAGATACAAAGTGAAGATCATTTCTCTTATGTGCATCACATGATATTTGTTCTGCCTTTATTATTTTCTCTCATATATTAGTGAAAACCTACTAACTGAGCTCTTCCATTAAGTGCTGCAAAAATTATTAGTGATCTCACTGACTTTATGTCAGATTCTAGAAAATTAATCTGCCTGGAGTGTAGCTATGGAGACAGCCAGATACTGCCGTGCAATGTTACCAAAAACTAGCTAAATGGTGCTCTCACCCATGCACTAGAAAGAAGCCATAGAGGGTAGTGGGCTGAGGAAAGAGCTACTGAATGTCAGGGAGTGAAAGTAACTGTTTCCTCATCTGACTCTACCTAGCTACTACGAGTATTGAGAAATAATATGCCTGGGTTTTATGATAGAATTCTTCTTCGTGTGACCTCTTGCTGTCAATGGGCTACAAAGATTCCACTCCTATCAGAACTGAGCATCTTCAGATACCAGACTGTATACTTTACATTTATATTACAACTGTGCTCAATTGTGTGTATGCTTTGAGTAATAATCTCTAGCTTATTGTCATAGCCCGCCTTTGAAATAGACTGCATGTTCTTTGCAACTCTTCTCTTTTGTTCTGATTTTGTACCATTCCTCACCCATACTTGCTGTCCTGTTACTTTAGGGCTTTTCCAATGGAAGGAACTTGTAAATTTTCCCCTGCTTGAACACTATCAGCATGATCTGTACCTTCTCTGTCCCTTCTCTTCCAAGAGGAATGTGATTGTTTTCTATAGAATTTTTTCCCTTTTCCTTTCAAATGGGGAAATAATTTAATGAATGAGCACAGGCCGGCATGTTGAAAGCCTTCAGCCTCTGCTCTCAGGTCTAGCTACTTTGCACAAGTGGAGCTCCGTTAGGGCCTTCTGCCATTGGTGTCTGCTTTGTGGGGATCCCCGTGGTGAAAAGGGGGCTGTGTGTACCTCTGGCTGCCGCATGGAGGTGCTCTTTCCCCGTCTATGAACAGATTCCGCTAACTACTATTTTCTAACCTGATCCTGAACATGGAGCAGCATGTGTGCATCAGAAATGGCCAAAGGAACTCTGCGGCTTTGTTGATGGTTATCTGTCATACTTTTGTAACAATAATTTTAATGTTTAAAAGCAATGGCAAGACATAACGAATGACTTTGAGTCTCTAGTATGTCATAGAGATTTTAACTATATTCATTCTAGCTCTCACAAGTAGGTGATGATATCCCCATTATAAGATTTAAAAACAGTTTAGGATAAGTGAGAATATTGGTCAACTGTGAATAAGTTTGTATTTAATGGCATTGTAACCAATGTCAATTATACTTTTAATAAATATACTGATGTGATAAATGTTACGGTTTTATAACCTATTCATTTCAGGGCAAGATGGACAAAGAATATATAGGAATTTTCCTCACTGTTTCAAACACTTCTATGTTCTTTAAGAACTGATGTTAAGCGATTTATTCAAAGTAAGGCTTCCACTGTAATTAGAAACACAGAAATAGAAATATCGTTCCCCAAAACTGAGAAACAAAAAAAACTTCTAGTTCAGAAGAAATGAGATAAATCATTTCCTGCAAAAGGCAGAGTGAATGTGTGGGAAGTACCTAACTACCAAATGCATTACTCTCAGCACTGGGAGACAGTGTGAGCGGGGAGTAGAGAAACATAAGCAAAGGAATTCTGGGAAGTATTTGGTAGGGCAAGACTCACTTCTGAAGTCCATTCTTCCCGATGTAACTGTTCCCAAGAAGAGGTGACTTGGAGGTTCCACCAAAAAGAGTGGAAAATCATTCAGTTAACGTGACCTTAGAACCAAGTCTTAAATAGTCTTCTTCCCCAAAATAATTATCTAATACACTTCAAAACCATCGAGAGAGAGAGAAAGAGAGAGGTAGATTTCCTTTAATCCCTTTCTGTGAGGATTGGGGGGATCACATTTAGCCTTCAAATCATACCCTAACTGTGAGTATAGAGACCACACTCATAAGTGAAATAAACAAAACCTCCACGTGTAAGCAACGTATTTTCTCACTAGTGGAAGAACCTGATAGAATGAATAAAAGTTAGGAGCTGTGACAGACATTAGGAAATGAACATGCTGGAAAGTAAAGAGCAGCTGGGGTGAGGGAAGGGAGAAGGGAAAGAAAGGGAAGTTATGTGTGTATGTACAGGACAGCTACCAGTGGTACTACTGACTTCTATCGCTTTACTGAAAGGGACAGTTAATGATTGTTTGATCAGTCTTGCATGTCTCTACATGTTTTCCTGAGAAACCACTTTGAAGATATCAGTATGTGATACAATGATCATTGTTAATTTCCTACCACTTTGTCTGTAACTCTGTATTGCTTGTATTATTCTTATGCTATTTTGTAAATGGACATCTCTTTGTTAATATGTTTTCTTCTTTAAGAATGAGTTTTTAAAAATCATTCCATAAATCATCACGTGTCTTATCCTTGGACTCGTTCTCATGTTTCCAAGACTTAGAGAGTATTTATACTTGATAGAGGTGTGAGAAACACCCACACTGATAGATTCTGAAAGAATACTGCTAAAAATATTTACCAGGTGCAGTTTCCATAGCTGTTAAAACTGGCTATATCATCAAATTAAAGTTTAAAAAAGATACTAGTATGTTTTAATGGATTTTATCGCCCCCTCCAAAAAATACACTGACAACAGATATTGAAGAACTTTATTGAATGCAATCTAGTAGCCACAATATGAAAGTTGTTTTGTTTTTCCACCTTTAAGATATTTTAGCTAATTATTTAATCTAGTACAAACACAAGACATAAATTTACCTTATTTACATTCTTAAGTGTAAAGGACATAATTATTAACTGTATGCACATATTTGTCTTACAATAGATTTCTAGAACTTTCTTAGCATGCACAACTGAAACTCTATATCTATTTAGAAAAAACTGTCATTTTCTACTTGCCCCAATTCTGGCAATCACAATTCTGCTCTCTGTCTCTGTGAGTTTGATTATTTAGATAGTTTATATAAGTGACACCAAACAGTATTCAGCCTTTTGTTAGTGGCTTTTTAATTTATCATATAGCGATTCATACATGTATCTTATACCAGGATTTCTTTTTTAAAAAAGTTCAATAATATTTCATTGTGTGTAGACACACTTTTTCATCCATTTATTTATTAGTAGACTATGTTGCTTTGACATCTTGGCTATCATGAATAATGTTACAATGCAAATGGGTGTGCAGATGTCTCCTGAAGACACTGTTTGCAATTCTTTTGATTCTATATGACAAGAGCAATTGCTGAATCGTTAAGCATTTCTGTTTTTACTTTTTTACAAAACTACAATACTGTTTCCTTTAGTAGAACCACCATTATGTTATTACAACGAGACACATAAATGTTCAAATTTCTCCACATCTTGGCTAACACTTGTTATTTTCTACACTTTGATAGTGACCTTCTAATGAGTTATTGATTGTTGCTTTCAGTGTTCAATTTAATATCATGAAGCATGTTTGTTCTGTTTTCTTTTAGGTGTTTCATAGTTTCAAGTCTTCTTTGAGGATTTTAATCCATTTTAAGTCAATTTTAATAATAATATATTACATATTCATTCTTTTGCACTTGGACATCCAGCTCTCCCAGCACTAGTTGTTGCAGAGAATATAGTCTTCCACTGTGCAGCCATGCCATAATCACCAAAGATCATTTCCATATAAAAGAAACCATGTGATATTTAAATGTGTGTCTGATTTAATTCGCTTTATGTCTCAAGGAGCACCTATTTTCCTATGAATGACTCATGTTTATTATCCTTTATGACAGAGAAGAACTCTGTGGTGTATAAATACCACATTTTCTTTATCCATTTATATGTTGATGGACATACAACATGATTCCAAGATTTACCTTTATGCATTGTGAAGTTATAAAAATGGGTATGCATTATCACAATAATATAATGTCTTCTTATTTTAATGAGAATAATAATGTCTTTCACTCTTTCAGGAAGACACCTACAAGTGGAACAACTGGGTCAACAGGAATTGTAGTTTTAGATGTTTTTTTTTTTTTTGCGGTACTAGGGATTGAACTCAGAACCTTGTGCTTGCCAGGCAGGCACTTATGCCACTGAGCTAAATCCCCAGCCCTATAGTTTTAGATTTTTGAGAAATCTTAGATTTAGTTTATTCTCTTTTTTCTATTTACTTCAGGTATAACATTAGGTTGTCAACTTGAACTTTTTCTTCTTTTTTAATATTAGAATTGATTGCCATAAGCTATTTGGTAGTGATTGGCTACATCTCACTAGTTTTTCTATATTTTATTTTCATTTTTATTTGTACATATATGTTTTCTAACTTCTTTTGATTCCTGTTTTGACCCAATAGTTGTGCAATGGTGTGTATTTAATTTCTACATATTTGTCATTTCTTTTTTCTTACTGTTTTGTTCTAGTTTTATTCCAAGTTGATCAGAAAGGACACAGTGTGATTTCAGTCTTGCTAAATTTGTTAATTCTTATTTTGTGGTCTAACATGATATATCAGTGAGTGCTTGACAAGGTGTATTCTGCTGCTATTGGGCAGGTGTTCTGTATATGTCTCTTAGATCCATTTGGTCCATATGATCATTCAGGACCTCCATTTCCTTAATGATCTTCTGCAGGTTATTGTATCCATTACAGAAAATAAGGTGCTGAAATCCCTTATTATTGTTGTTTACTAGTTCTTCCCTCAAATCTGTCAATATTTGCTTCATTTATTTGCTGTTCTGATATATACATATGAAAGGTGAAAATTTCTTTAAGAATTGACTCCTTTTCCATTACAAAGTCTTTTCTCCTGTGATGGTTTTTAATTTAAAGTCTACTTTATCTGCCACTCTTTCCTTTTATTGGCTGTTATTTGTATGGAATATATTTTCCTATGTTTTTACTTCCAGCCTGTGCATATCTTTACATAAAACTGTAGATTTTCTGAAGTACAGTTAAGCTGAGGGTAAAAGTAAGGTCACATTAGTCACTTCATTCTTTGGATGGCAATGTCTATAAAGCAAAAGTGAAGATTATTCAATAGTCCCTGCTGACATGGCCTGAGCTTTAATTATAACATGACTCAAATGCCATTGTTCATTCTTCTCCTGATCCATAAATATATGAGTGTTGACTGAATCCTTGCCTGTGTTGGGTTAGGTTTGTATACCATGAGGAAGTTCACTGCATTCTAATCAGTTCAAGCCAGTCAAAGAAAAAAGGTGTTACTTACACTTATGATAGATAGATAGATAGATAGGTAGGGCTTCAATTGGATGTGGTGTGTGATCATGGAACCCTAGCACTCTGGAAGGCTTAAGCGGGAGGATCTCAAGTTGGAGCTTAGCTTGGGATACTTAAAGACTAAGTGAGATCCCTTCTAAAAATTAAAAAATCATTAAAGGCTTGGAAATGCCCCCCCAAACCCTCCCCTCACCCAAAAAACCTCTTCAAATCTTCCCCAAACATTTTCTGTCAGAAAATCATCTTATCTCTTCCTATACAAATCTAAAAACCCTGGAGGCTTTTTTTTTCCCTAATAAAACCCGATTTTATTATTCCCACTGTGTGAGTATAAATCCTTGGTGTGAAAAGGTCCCAAATGTACTAGTTTAAAGTCATTTTGGTTCATTGCAAAATACTGAATTAGTAATTTGTTGTAGCAGCCCTTTAAACGTATGTCTTGGCTTTTGTGTGTCGTTCAGTGACATGACCTTTAACAGCATCGCTGTCTAGCACTCTGGGTCATGGAGTGACTGGAACAGATCCGGTCACCCATACACTCTGTGTGCCCAGCCACCCACATCTCTGAAGCTCAGCTTTCTGAAAAGGCCCAGCTGGCTAATGAGATGACACAAGAGTTCAGGGACTCAAAGTAGCTTTTAGCTTCAGCTGCAAACAGGGAAGAGATTCCGTGTCCAAGGGCAAAATCATGAAAGCAAAGAATTAAAAAGGTTTTATCCCCAGGTCTTGTTCATAAAAGTGATATTTTGAGAACTGCTGTTTCGCAAGCTATGGTGAGGTCTCGTGACTTTCGGCTTTTCCTGGCTCACATTTTCTCTTTGTCTCTCTCTGTCTCTCTCTCTGTCTTTCTGTCTCTCTCTTCCTCTCCCCTTGGGCTATTTGGCTGAAATTTGTTTAGCAGGCAAATGTGAAGGCTCAAGTCTGCATAGAAATCATCATTACTATCAAACATCTTCTGACTTCTTGCGGTCACAACCAATCTAACCTCCACTATTCCCACAGCACTTCACACACAACACCTTGGCTGGAACTATGTCCCTTGTCTTAGTGTTCCAAATAATCATCTGATGCTTCTGCTATGTGCAGGGCCCATCAAAGCAGAGGATATGTCTTATTCAGCTTCAGTCTTTTTTCTTGAGCATCAGGATGTGTCAAAAAGAAATCTCTTGTAAGTGAAGATCTCACTGAGAACACTGAGCACTGGAAATTGTACTTTAGCTTTTACAGTCACTGTCTCATCTCCTCTGGGCCCAGCCCTGTGAGATTTTCATTACAGAGGTGAAAGAGGAGAAGGGGTGGTCAGCACTCACCCAGTGTACACATGCAAGGAGTAAAGCCGGCCTTAATATTCTGATTGATATCATAGTATGTAATAAATAGACTATAAAACATACCAATGTTTATAGATAGTGTATCATGATTATTTTTCATTCAACACTTACTGAAGTTTGGAATAAACTGAGCAAATTAGCAAGTATTCTTTGCAAGTAGAGTTTGAACTTTTCTTTCATTTATTCACCCACTTCTGCCAATTAGTATTGCCTTGTCTCACAAAGACACTGATGGATATGCAAGCTACTTCCAGGATTTAGCAATTATAATTTTGCTGCTAATAAGCATTGATATACATGTATTACTGTAGTATGATGTCTTCAGCTCTTTGGGGGAGATATCTAAAGGGGAAATAACTTGACCATATGGAATTTCTAACTTTAGCATACTGATAAATCTCCAAACTGACTGTACTAATTCACATTACCACCAACAATGGAGCCATTTGTTTTCCTTGGTTTCTTGATAAGTTCCCTCCTTTCAGGTGTAAAATAAAATTTTAGCATGGCTTTACTTTTGATTTCTCAAATGGGCAGAGATGAACATTTTTTCATGCGTTTTAGCTAGTTCTACTTGTTCCATAATCTCTTGAATAGACTATCATTTCCTCTAACGTGTGCCTTTGGCCCCTTTGTTGAAGATCAAATCAAATAGCTGAATGTGTCTGGGGTTGTTGCTGTATAACCTATTCTGTTTCATTGATCCACATGTCTGTTTTGTTGTTGTTGTTATTGTTGTTGTTTTGTTGCTATTACTGTGTCTTTATCTATCACTGTGTCTTTGTTGTATAATTTGAAGTCAGGTTTTGTAATTCTTTCTGCCTTGTTCCTGTTGCCCAAGATTGCTTTTGCTATTCTGGGTCTGTTCTTGTTTCACATGAACTTTAAGATTGGCTTCTTTAGTTCTGTGAAGAATGCTGTTGGCGTTTTGATTGAAATCATATTGAATCTATGTCACAGTTTTGAAAGTATGGCCACTTTGACAATATTGGTTCTGCCTATCCAGAAGCAGGGGAGGTTTAGGTTTTCCTGTGTCCTCTTTCATCTCCTTTTTCAGACTATGGTAACTTTCTAAGTAGAAGTCTTTCACTTCCTTGATTAGATTAATCCTCAGTATTTAATTGCTCTTGATGCTGATGAGAATGATGCTGTTTTCATAATTTCTCACTGATAGAATGCTACTGATTTTTCTGTGTTGATTTTGTATCTTGTTACATTGCTGAAATTAGTTACTAATTCTAATTTAGGGGGAAAGTTTGAGGATCTTTTATGTAGTGTATCATGTCACCTGCAAATAATTATAATTTGACCTATTCCTTTCCTATACATATCTCTTTTATTTCTTTGTTCTTGTTCCTGTTTATATGGTTTATTCCATTTATTGATTTGCATATGTCAAATGATCCTTGGTACTGTGGGGTGGATGCTGCTTAGTCATGATATATGATTTTTTGGCATGCTGCATTATATTTGTTGGTAGTTTGTTGAGGATTTTTGCACCTGTGTTCATTAAAGAGATTGGCCTGCAGTTTCCTTTTTTAGTTGGCATTTCTTTGCCTGGTGTTGGGATCAGAGTGATGCTGGTTCCATGAAGGAATTTGGAACGCTTTTCCTTTGATTTCTTTAAAGAATTCAAGGAATATTAGTGATAGAATGTCCCTGAAGGTTTTGTAGAATTCCACATTGCATCCATCAATTCCTGGGTTTTTCTTAGTTGGCAGGTTTTCTGCTACTGTCTCAATTTCATTGGTTATTTTTGAGTTGTTTACCATTCTTGTATCTTCTTGGGTTAACTTTGGTAATTCATAGAACTCTAGTAATCTTTACATTTCTTCAAGATTTTCTAATTTGTTAGAATACATTTTTCATAGCCATTAATATCTTCTGGATTTCAGTGGTGTAGTGGTATATTTTCATTTCTAATTGCATTGATATGGTTCTTTTCTCTCTTTTATTTGAAAGTTTGGCAAAGGGTTTATCTTGCTTTCTTCTTTCAAAGGACTAGCTCTTTGATTCACTGATGTTGTGTATTGCTTTTTAAGTCTCAATTTCATTGATTTCCACTCTAATCATCAAGATTTCCCTTATGAATTTTCTCTTGAACTTAGATTGTTGTAGTTTCTCAAGCATCTTAAAGGTTTTTATTTGGTTGATTTGAGCTCACTCTATTTTTCTAATGTGAGCATTAATGACATTTAACTTCTCTCTTAGGACTGTTTTCATTGTGTCTCACAGGTTCAAGGGTGTTGTACAAGAATTTTCTGGAGTGCTTGTTTAGTATTTATAAATCTCTGGAGTTATTCTTTTTCATAAAATATTATTATTTCTTCATCCATTTTGAAAGAAAGTTTTACCAGGTATGTTAATCTGAGTTGGAAGATGTCTGCTTTTAGGGCTTGTGATATTTCCCTCCCAGCTCTTCTGGTCTTTTAAGTTTGTATTGAGAAGTCTGTTGTAATTCTGATAAGATTATTGTTATACTTTTTTTTGTTTTTGTTTGTTTTTCAAATTCTGATTGTTTTGTTGGACTCCTGGAATTTTTTTTTTTTTGGAATTTTAATTATATACCTTGGAGACCTTTTTTCATAACAATGTGGTATTCTGGAGATCTCTTTCACTTTTGTGGTGAGACCTTTTTGTATTTTGGAAATTTTCTGTTATAATTTCTGTAAACAAATTCATAATTCCATCTGTGTTATTATCTTCTTTTTTTTTTTTCTCTAAGCCTAACAAGGACAGGTTGTAATTCATACAAAATACTGCCTTCCCATGAAGAGTTTCAGCTTTATATGTCCAGAGACCGCATTAACCTTTTTGGCTGTTTAATCTGTTTGGACACTGTCCCTATGTTTTGAGAAAAAAAAATTACTTCTGGTTGTAACAGCATCAACAGATCCAGTCATACACCTCATACATGATAGACCTTTCATGTGCACTTTGACCTTCTACCAATACTCTCTGCAGCCCCTGATCAATTATTATCAGCAGCTGTTCTGTGATGTGGCAGGAAGAGTGGATGGAAGAGATTGAAGGGTGAGTGAAAGAAGAGTGTAAGTGAGCAAGGAGGAGATTGTAGGGGAAAGTGAGAGGTGAAAAAAGGAAATTTTGTTATGGGGTAAGATTCTGTTGGAGTGCTTTCAGTTGCATTGAAGGGCTGTTATTGAGGGTTTTAAGAAGACATTTGAGGAAGTGAAGATGAGATGTCAGAAGAGGCAGGTGTACTCTGTGTTTGAGGATGGCCACGTAGCTCTCAGAACCTGCTGATAACTTTGTGTGCTTGTAGTATGGGAAACAGGTATAGGAGGACAGAAGGCTGAGTGAGACACCTAGGAGTCAAAGGAACAGAATGGGGAAGAGAGAGGGTTAATACAGCAGAAGGTAAGAGTGACTGAGAAAGAGCAGGGTGTGGACAGGAGAAATTTAAACAGAGGGAAAAATAATGAGAATAATCTTGGTATCATAGTCAGAGGTAAGAAGAGGGAAGGACACAGACACAACTAAATCAAAGCAAATAGAAGAAAAACTAAACAAAAACCAAAATCAAACAAATAAAACAAAACCAAAAAAAACCCAAACCCAAGTAATATTCACAAAGAACACAGGTCAAATACTCCAGCCAGAGAACTGTATACAATTCACATGGGAGAGCTTTGCCAGAAAGCCTGAGTCTTCCCACCATTCCCTTCTTGCACTGACTGTGGCGTGACGACACACAGTCGTACCAACATCACTTCCAATCTGCCCATTGCGAAACTGAAGCTGGGACAGTCTCAGGACTTCATTCCCCCAGCTTGTGGGCACAGTCTGAAGCTGTCCCAAGAGGCCTATAAATTACCCCTCACCCCTCAGGCACGATGGCAGAATCAGCAGGCAGGTTCACTGGCAAGTGCGGGATCACCCAGTCAGTGGTGTGCTTAGGCTCTGGTGGGAGCCCTCAGGGGTCTGCAGCTGTTTTACACATTGGCTGGGGAGTCTAAGGAGATGGCAGTCTGACCGATTGGCTTTTCCATTCTAATCATCAAGATTTCCCTTATGAATTTTCATCAGGGAATTTTCATATAGACTGATTTTGCAGGCTGACAGTCTGCAAAATTTTACTTAAATCTGATCTTTTTTATTTTGCACCAAATTTAACAGTTTTATTTTCTGACTTACATATCACACTTAGTGTGACATGTCTCACTTATCATGTCTCATCTGACACACAATCAAAATATAAGCTCCATAAAAGCAAAGGTCTCAATGGAATATGCTGAGTATGACTTCATGAGAACACTCTACATGATAAATAAGTGCTTGTTGATATTAGAAATAAATTCACAATAAGTTTGTCTCACTGTCACCTTAAGTTTTAAGCTAAAGTAAATGCATAGAGTTAATAAACACTAATTATATTCAAAATATTAACTTACCTCTTTGGGCAGTTTGAACAAATAAGAATACTTGTGCTTTTTCTTTAAATAAATTATCTCATTTTCGATAGTAATGAAAACAAGCCTTTGTGACAATAATCAGAGATAAATTGTTATGGGATTTGGTTTCTTCTCAGTGAAACTTTAGAAGAAAGAAGCAATTCAGTATAAATGAAATAGTTCAGACTCATAGAAACTTTTATTGTTTTACCACCACAGTTAATACATATTTTAATATATATTGGCAATAACTTTTTAAGCAAAATCTAAAATTTATACTAGGTATTGTTTCAAACCCAGAATATATAAATACAAAGTCTACATTTTATTTTTGTTCCTTTACACATCTTTAGTTCAACCCCACGTAAATAACTTATTTATTATGTCTCTTGTTTGTCGGCCAGCTTTCCATCACTGACAAATACCTGAGATAATCAACCGGAAGAAAAGACAGGCTTACTCTGGCTCACATGTCTGGAGGTTTCAGTCCCTGCTTGCTTGGCTTCATGGTTTGGGGCCTGTTGCAAGGCAGAGCATTATGGTGGGAACACACAGTGGAGCAAAGCTGCTTACCTAATGGTGTCCAGAAAGCCAAGGTGGAGAAAGGAAAGACCTGGGATCCCAATCTCCCTCAAGAGCCTGCTTCTCTGTCACCCAACATCCTTTTCTGAGGCTCCGCTTCCTCAGCCTTCCACCACCTCTACCGGCCCCACAAGCCTTCCAGCTATATGTCTGTACATAGAAATACATAATAACAGTTATTTCCATTACCTTAGAAAAACTATAACATGTTCTCATTTGTAAAGTACTTTTTCCATTTAACAGTTCAGTCTTGATTTTTTTCCTTCATATCCATACTTTGAGAATTCAACAGCCATAATCCCATTTGGTAGATAAACCATAATTTAATGATTCCTCCATAAGCTCATCAAGATAAATTAAAACATATTTTTGTGTGATTGACTCTAACAGTCATAAAGTTAGGATATGGAAACTTGAGAAATCTCATTATTTGACATTTTTTAAAGTCACATATGGAAACTTATTTTTCACGTTACACAAGTACAGAAAGAAAACTTAAAAATACACTGTCCTTGAAGGAGGTGTATTTTTACTGAAAGAGGCGCTCTCTACTGTGAGGACAGTGACACACATAGATGAGTAAAAACTGATCAATGATTCACGGACTACAAAGCTCTTAGATTTCATCTTTCCTTCTCACTGTGTGACATTGGTAGATTATCTCAGCAGTCACCTTCCTTAAGGGAAATTCAGCTCATCTCTCTACCCTGTAACACTGACTCAGTGATAGTTTACCATCCTGATGCTGTCTCTAAAAATGTTAAGATTTCTCAAATATTATAAAAGATCAATATGAGGAAAGTATAGAAATTTATTTTATAAAAATTTTATATGTCATGAGAGCCTGCAGAAGGAAAATAAAAACCCAAAGATACAAGAAAACCTGGATATTTTCATGCTTGAGAGTGCGTAATCATGGAGGAAAATGATAGGAGAACAAAGCTGCCTGCTCTGATGGTAATAAACCAGAAGAAAACTGAGAACACTGCTTGTTCAGGTTCTTTTCTGTGTCCTTGTTTATTCAGAAATAAGGCTTTGACTTTCCTCTGGGGACAAGGAGGGTTTGGGTTACTGTTTTCTTATTGCTGAGACAAAATATGCAACACTCAAGTTAAAGGAGGAAAAGTTTATTTGAGCTCATAGTTTGTAAATGTTTCAGTTCATAGTCTACTGGCATCAAGGCAGGGTGGCCTGGCAGCGGGAAATAGTCCCTGGTGGCTGGCAGGCAGCAAGTGGAAAAGAAGAAGCAAGAGACAGCAGCAGCCCTCTTTCTGTCCCTACATCCTATCCAAACCACACCCTTACAGGGGGTAGCACTTACACCCAGGCTGGACCTTCCCATTTTCCATCCAGAACTACGCCAAACCAGTGCACTAATTTAGAAATCACACACATTAATCCCAGCATCACACACTCTAGATTCTGCTGCTTCTGAAAAGTCCCATCTGTGACCACACGAGGCTTTAGGGGACATCTAGAAACAAGCCATCTGGGGAGTGTGCCTCCAGAATTAGGGTCTTATGACCTATTGTGGGAAAAAGGCCAATAGAAGGTCAAGAATTTTAACCCGTTATAGGGAAGAAGGGTAAGGGAAAAGGCAGAAGAACTTTTCGGATGCTGAGTTACATGAAATGCCAAGGTACAGTGTTTTAGGGTAGTCTTTTCTGCACTCCATCACTGCAATGTAATGCAACAATGGTATGTAACAATATTGTTTAACATGAATTGAAACTTGCTAAGTATGTGGCAGTGATCTAAGTTATATGTGTTAATTCTATAGTCTTCACCCTATTTTTATGAAAATAGGAGAAAATTGAAATGTAGAGAAGTGAAGCAGTTTCAATTCACAGTGTTAACAATTGGAAGAATTTGAGTTTGAATCCAAGGGGCCTATTGTGAAGTCTTTTGCCCTTATAAGCATGAGGTTCTTTGAAGAAATAAAGAGAGAGAGAGAGAGGAAGAGAAAGTGGGGGGAAGAAGGCAGGAAGGAAAAAAGGGAGGGAGGGTCAGGAGGAAGGAGGGAAGAAAGGAGCAAAGAAGGAGAAAAGGAAGCTCTTACTAAGAAATTAAATATTAGGATTTAAAAGAACATTAAAAGATTATACACAATTTTTAAAATAACTAGAAGGACTGTGTAAAACAAAGTGCTAGATTTAAAGCAGCAGGATAAACTCGACTCTGTAGGTTTCATGTAGAAGCTCTTGCTTCTTGTTTCTAGACAACGGCTGAAGGTGTTCTGCCTGCCACCAGTGTGTGAACTAGCTTCTGGTGTGTGTTTGCACACACTTTGGTTTCTGCTCTTCTTTATTACTGTATGTTTGCTAAGTATGGTGGTTATATTCATTGTAGGGAGCTGGTCCATGCACCCGACACATCTTTTTCTACTGTTTTGGAGGACTTCAGAATTTATTCTACATCTGGATCAGGATGCAAGAAATCAAAGTAAGATTAGAACAGTTTACAATTATTAAAAAATGAGATGCATCAAAGAAGTTTGAAGTTGTTAGAAAAACACTCGAAGAAAGGACAGGTGGTGGTCAAATAGTTTCTTTGTCACTGGTGCTGGTTAACTTGTGTTCATGGCTGTGGTCTTGATGTTGATTGAGGTCATGCTTTCTAGGACCTTCCCAGACTGTTCTGGATCACAAGCTACAGGTACACTTCTTGCTTCAGGTACTCTTGCTGCATGCAGGTGCTTCTGTCAGGGCATGACTGTTATTGTAAAAGTTAGCTGGGCTGCTAGCACTTCTTCCCTATTCCTATGACTAGTTATTGAAGATGTTCTGTTTGCACTATTGGATTAAAAACTTTATATCAATTAATTAAGTAATTATGAAATCCCTAGTGAAATATATGTTATATTATCTATACCTCTTTTACTTGAGGAAAAAAAGGTTTAGATGAACCCAGTATTCTTTTTTATAAGTTCCCACTGCTGAGAATTTGGAAGTCGGGTGAACTTAAATTAACTAGTTTCCTTTTCCTCTTTCATTAAAAACATCTACATTAAATATATGTCTAAGCTGTTAGCTGTGAAATTCTGTGAACATATCGGGGTCTATGGTGTCTTTGTTAACATTAAATTTCTTAAAATTAGCAACAACTGTGTAACTCCACAATACCAATGTTGCAAACAGATAAGTATAATATTATCTGGATAAGATTTGAAAACTTTGGGTAATGAATTGGCAACTCAAAAGCAAGGTTCAAATTAAGGAAAGGCACTACAAACTCACAGAAAGATGACTGTTACTGTAGAAAATCTGAATAAGCTAATGCACAGTGTCACTATATTGCTAAATTAAATCACCTTCTCATTGTGTAAGTTTGACTATTACAGTGAATAGTTCATACCTGATTGCCTTTCCAATTTCTTTTTTCTCTCTGTTTCATTGTTACTAAGAACAAGCCCAATATGAAAAATGAACATTTCAGGGCTCATTCATCATTTAGCCCCAAAGGACAAACAGATAACTGGGATACCTTGCCCAAAGTCCATGTGAAGCCAATTAAACACTTTCCCTAGGCAGCCAGCAAGCCAGAGAGAAGTGTGCAGAGCATCCCGAAGCACAGCCTCCTGCACATTTGCAGCGATCAGGAGAGATGTGACAGGGGTTCTTCTCCCCATTTGTAGGCAACAATCCATTCTTAGCAATCACTGATTCACTGACAAAGTCCTAATGCTTACCTAGAACTTTGATTTTTCAACATGCTTTCACATATGAAGTTGTACCTGACATGTTTTGCAGATTCACACTTCTGCCATAGGAAAGACGATTACTCTCAGTTCTTCAGATGGAATGAATTAATCCAAAAAGTACCTTAGCTAGTAAATAAAAGATAAACTAAGTTTCTAGGTTATTGTTAGTTTGTATTAAGTCAGACTTTATAGTGGCTCTATAAATAATATCTGTGTACAAATACAAATCACCATTAATCTATCAAATATTTCATAGCTCTTACTACTAAATTTTAACACAATGCTAAACAAAATATTTTAGACACAAAAAGGATTTCTATCAAAACACAGATGATTTCACTGCTGCTCGAATGGAATGTCTGGTTTTGTTGACAAGATGACTTATTTTCCCACTCAGTAATTCAAGAGAGAGAAAAATTTATACAACAAAATATTCAATAGTATAATGCAGAATCTTAATGGTGCAAAAATTTGCTGTTAAACAGAGTTACATACTAGAGTACTAGATTTGAAATGTATTTTGATGTAAGAGCATTTAAAAAATCATAGTTTTCCCAGCATGAAACACGTAGCTATTTCATATCTAACTTAGTCTTACAAATGAGAAAAAACCTTTGCTAGATAATTCTATACATATGTAATATATATATATGTATATATATACAACTTTGAATTCACATCTTAACAAAATACAAATTTCTAAAGAAGGCATGATAGAAAAAGGTGGACAAAACTGTGTATTTATACACAGTGGAGTAATATTCTAGCACACAAAGGTAGACTTGAGTCATTTATGGGAAAATGACTTGAGTCATTTATGGTCACATTGAGACCATAAATTTAAGTGATGTAACTCAGATACAGAAGCCTAAATATCACGCTTCCTCTTACATGAAATATATTCAACAAAAGAAAGACAGAAAATAGGAAAAAAGAGGAACAAAAAGGTATTATAATCCACTGCAAACAATGTATCTACAAGAGTACCTTGGTGTAGTACAATTGTCTTACATATTTTATGTATTCTTTGGCCAATTAGTCTGGTTTTCAATCTGTGTATATGTTAATTAACTTTAGTCTTATAAGTAAATGAATCTGCTGCTGAAAAAATAAAGAGGGTGGAGGAGGAGAAAAGGAAAATGAGATATTTTATGTACATGTACCGAACCACTACAGGGAGTGTGATCATCACGTACTGGGAACACATACTGATAAAAGTAGAAAAATTATTCACTAAATGAAATAAATAAATTTTCGTCGCTTGAGTTAAAAATGTGTGATACCTTAGCAATGTCCAACAATAGAATGAATGAGCAGACTTCCTCATATTGGACTAATTTGTATTTTTGTAAATTCATATTTTCTTGTCCCCAGTGGTCAAACTAAAGATATTTTGATCATCAAAATGATACCTACAAATTGTGATCACTTGAGTAAAATAGTAACAGAATCCAACCAAAATTACATAACAAAAGTTTACGTACCATAAATCCTTCCTGATGCTCTTTTGGTGCTATGCCCTGAGATTCCTCATGGCTGAGTTTTTCCGACTGCAACAAGGTTAAAACACCTAGAGAACAACCATGAGCAGCTACCAATAGCATTCTTAATAATCACACTCACAAACTCTTTATTTCACTTAGCAGTTCTTATGTTTTAATATCTTGCTGCATCGACAAATAAGAGTTACAGAAATTTTAGTTGTGTGGAAGTGCTTTGTACTTATTATTAAGAATTGAATGAAGAACAGAGTCCCTGTACAGTATTTAAAAATTGTTAACCTGATGAAAACCATCAGAAAAGACAATGCAAAACACATCACAAGAAAGAAAACACATCCTTTCTTTAAAGTAGCATTGTTTATCAATGTAAATACTTATATTTTAGTTACTATTTATTCAATTAAAACAGAAAGTTTTCCCATAGATAGTAAGCTAGAATCCTTGGGCCTACTAATATCTGACAAGTTATGTGTAGCAAAATACTCTAATTTATTTCTTGGCAACAAAGAAGTGACTGCCTGGTATTTGCAGGCTGAATACTCTCATGGTACAGACACACTGCCGTTCTGTTCAGACAGTGGGAACTTTGGATGACTGTTTTCATAAGAGTAAAATACCAGTTATAGTAAAAATGGTGAAATAAGAACTTCTTATGCAGAAAGTTCCTAGTTTCAAAGACAAAGTGAAACTAAAGGGTAGATTTACCTATTTATGAAAATAATGAGTCAGGCATAGGGAAAATAAGAATAAAAATATATTGCGTTTAGTAATAAAAATATAAAATCTTCATTTTAAGTAATTGATCTCAGTTTTGTAAATGTCTCATGTGAGACATTTTACTCTGCAGTAGTATCATGTACTTTCTGATCAATCTTACTGTTAATTTCAGGAAAATCAAAGTAGGTAACATTTCTTCTCATACAAATGTGGTATTTAGTAATATAATTGAAAATTTTTCTAGCTGGGTAAAGCTTAAAGTTTTTTTAACTGTTGGGTCATATACATAACAAATAAAACAAAATGTGCTGAACAAATTCTACTTTTCTAATGAAATCAACAACCACATCACTAGAAGGTTTGAAATTAGATTCCCTTTGCATTATTCGAAAGATGTTACAAAGAAAGTCAGATGCAATGACTATATTAGACAGTATTTAAATACTATAGCAGGTTTAGCATCTGTAAACTACTGTGTCTAGATTTTCATTTAGTAATTATTTGCTGTTTTCTAATAGTTTTGAGTAGCACTTATGTGGTACCTTATTGGTGTGCTTTCCACAAAATTGTGACAACCCAAAAAACGATACATCTCAGAGCATGTCCACTTAGAATTTGAGATTAGCAAAGACAGCACATCCCTCCCCCTAGTTCCACCCCCTACACACAAAGTGCCTGCAGGACCTACCATCATTGCCAGTAGCACACATGATTGTCCTAGACTTCCTATTTTGATGCTGAGTCCCTCTTTTGATATTTAGTGCCAATGTGGGCAGCTGGGGAACAGTGAAGGTTCAAAGACAAATTTGATTTATAACAATCAGCAATGACAAGGCTTATTTTAAGCAAAAACAGTGAAGCAAAAACATCATGAGTAAAAATCATTCCATGAACTAGCACCCCAGCTCCTCACACAGTGTAAACTCCGTGCCAGTATTCTAAAGGCCAGACATAAAATGCATTTCCCAAGAAGCAATGAAATTTCAGCATTTGGCCTAGCTGCTGAACAAGGGAGGTAACACTGGTAAAAAGCTTGGCTTTCTATGGTTCATATAACCCATAGAACCATATGCTCCTAGACGTTCTCTGGGAGCCCCCTATGTTTCTGGATGCAGCTGTTGGAAGGTGATCAGATTTTGAGGGCTTTATAGCTGACTTGTCATTAGGAAGTCGGGTCTGGCTGGGAGAGGAGGGTCACCAGGGCATGACCTGGAAGGCCGTAGCTCCCTTCGTGGTTCCTGCCTTTTCTTTCTGCTTCCCATCTGCCATGAGGTGAGCAGCTCTCTTCCACCCAGGACCATCAACCATGCAGACAACCATGCAAGTACTGAGACTTCTAAACCAAGAGTGGGGGTTGGGTTTTTGTCCTAGTCATGAGAAAAGTAACTAAGATGTGGCTATAGCCATAAAAAACACATCTATACTTATGAGTGCAAAAGGTGCCAAATGCGGACTGGTGCTTCAGCATTGGAGGTACGATAGAAGAAAATCAGAGGTAAAAAGAAAGATGAGAACACTACATCAGGTAAAAGCAAACACTTTTGAAGAAATAGTTTGTGAAGCCTGACCCAAATCATAGTAACATTAGTTAAGACAGAACATAAAGGTTGTATTTGTAATTTGGGAACAAATTTTCAAACAACAGGCTTGGGAGAAGAGATGGAGAAAGAATCTAAGATAAACACGGTTTCTAGTTCAATTCCCTCTTCAGGAACAGATCATCTTGCAGAGATGGTATTTCTATGAATTCCCAAGGTATTCAATTTTATCAACACTATTTCAAATGTTGGAACTGACAGACCTACTTAAAGACATCAGTTAGCCCTTTTCCATTTGTGGAACACAAAATCCACATTGCACAAACACAGAATGCGAAGAAATTCCCAATTGATAAACATTAAGAACAAGAGAAATTAACCGATTGGTCAGAAAAAAGCCAAGGGCGGCAGCAAACAATAGATGTTTGCGTTATTACAAATTCATTTGTGTTCTCCTCCAGAAAACAAATTCTTTGGGGTGGAGCCCATGTCATAATAATTGGACATTCACAATTAATACAAGCGTAGTACATGTGTGTCAATACTTGCGTAGGGCTCAATACCTCAGCACATGGAAGACTGAGAAAAGACCTAGAGAAACACAAAGTTAAAGTAAGGGAAATCCTTAAGCCTTTTGTTACCTACATTCTACATCTAATAAGACACCAGCAAGGATTACTAAATTTGTTCATCTTACAAACATACATGCTCTTTAGATACCACGGCAAAAACTGGATGAACAGAGCCAAGGTTATGGTCACAGGTATGCACAATGCAGCATCAAACATTTGTTATACAAGTACTTATGTGACAACTGCCACGGGTGACATGAAAGGCAATAGACTTACAAGCAGAATGCCAGTACTGATGTTGCCAAACTGATGAGTGATACTGTTACGCGATGAGCTTGGAATTGACTCGGTAGACGTTTTTTATTCTGAGGGAAAAGAACCAGAGAATTTGTTAACAGTCCTTTTATTCACAATTTTTTTTTTCAGGCTCAAAGAACTCTAAGCAATGTTTGTCAATATAAAAAAAAAAAAAGCCCTGGAGTTCTTTGTACATGATGGCCACAGGCTGTTACTGGCGTTTTTTGTCTTGCAGATATTACTCATCCAGGAAATGAGCTGCCAGAATGTGTGATGAGACCAAAGACATCTTAGAACTCAGGCTACGTGGGAGTTTCTTTCTGAAACTGTAGAAACCACATTCTCTGGTAATGGAGGCAGAAAATTATCCAAGCTTACATTTATCTCATGCCCACTCAGTCCAAATACACAGTAAACAAAACACAACGCAACCTAATCACATTAGTAATGCAAGTGACAAGCATAGCGGTAAGGAATACCAGAGACAATTATTTTTATAGGAAGATTCTTATGACTTCACAATTTGTTGTAAATGAAGTAGTAGCAGTGGGCTATCTTGAGGGGAATTTTATACATAAATCTGTCTATATCTTGCCAGATAAACAATGAGCCAGGAAGTATTTAAAGTTTTTTGCTGACTTGGTTTTTTTTTGAGTGTTTTACTTTTTATTGACATTTTATATCTATTTCACACTTATTTGCTAATAATTACCTATATCCAGAACTGCAAAAAAATCAATTTCTTTTGTGCAAACCATCTAGGCTGTGGCATTTTAATTAAGTTATTACACTACCAGAACCAACAGCTGTCACTCTGAAGTACATAACAGCCTTATTACTATATTTATACAGATGTCATCTAATATTTGTTCAGATTCCAGTAGCAGTGAGCTAAATTTTTGCACTTAACCCAAATCCTTAATAGCTTGGAATAGGATTCAAATGTATTTTATTTACATAAATGATGAACTATTTTACTACTTATATTCAAAATAAGTAGCACATAATTTGAAACTCTAAATTTTGTAAAATTTCAATTCAAAATTATATCAATTGTAGTTACTTAAAATTTCTCTTAGGTTTAGAAATCAAGTTTAGAAACTATATGTTGTCTACTTAAAGCTTACATGAACTATATTAAATGCCATAATTTTAAAAATCTTGTCATTATATGAGAAAAAAAGAACTGCCTGATGTAACCTGTACCCTCAACTTCATAGTATAGTCCACTCAATGTGAGAAGGAAAGCAGGAAGGAAAGAGGGGGAGGGAGGGAAAGGGAGGAAGAAAGGAAGGGGGGATGAGAGGGGAAGGATGGAAGGAAGAAAGGAAGGAAGGAAGGGAGGAAGGAAGGAAGGAAGGAGAAAGAAAGAAAGAAAAAGAAAGAAAGAAAGAAAGACAGACAGACAGAAAGAAAGAAAGAAAGAAAGAAAGAGAAAAAGAAAGAAAGAAAGGAAGGAAGGAAGGAAGAAAGAAAGAAAAATAGACCTCTTCAGCTTTCTTGATAGACTAATATTTGGTATCAGATTAATATACATACAAGAACAAAGAGAATTTTTCCACTGTGATTATAACCAATTAGTATATAAAAGAGAGATAGTGTTGAGGTGATTGATGATGACCAACGCTTTCTGTGTGACTAGTATACATCAGGTACTTACGGGTTAGTTAGTCTTTGTTCTTTATTACATGAAATACAGCATTCCAGTACAGTTCCCATTTGAAATGGAACTCAGGTCAGGTTTTGAAATGGTATGTAAAGAACTTAGGGATTCAGTGCCGGTTTGTGGCACGGCCGCACTCACATTCAGTTGTCTAACATTACAGCCCATAACTTTGCCGTTGTTTGCATTCTTTTTCTTCCCTAAAGCTTTTTTTTTTTTTTAAATTGGCTTGTAAGGTCCAACCTGCCAATAGAATAATTGCTAAACTCAACATTTAAGTTGCTTTGTGTGTATGATAAGAGACAAAAGTGACATTTTAAATCTGAGCAGGCGCTTTACCTGATGAAACACCGTTACTGCTGTTTGTGAACTTTCATGCTGCAGACCATTATCTATGTTTGTCTTTAGTCATCTCTCGTCCTTGGAACACAGTTCCCTGTTTCAAATCAAACTGAAAATGATTAGAGACTTCAATTTCAGCTAAGACTAAGAATAAATCTCTCTGAATAGAGGAACTGCAGAGTTTCAAAGATGTATTGGGTATCTCTCATGCAAAATGTAGTCTGCTTAATTTCTGTAGAGAACACAAAGTTGTTTGAAATCTAGCAGTGATCTTAGAGAATACAAATCTGCATTCTTCCCTGAAAGAAAAAATTTGGTAAATTGCTTTCCCCCTAAATTCTTGATAATCTCATGCACACCAATGCTTCAGCTAGTCTCACTGAATTTAAACTTTAAATCCAAAACTCAGGTACAGTCCTCTTTCTAAACTTCTGTACCGATACTGTGTCCCCAATACACGTGCTCTTTTCCCACTAATCTACTCAAGCATTTATCTAAAACTGACCACAGCATCTTCCTCTGCACCGTGTTCACCTGTTTCCTAATTTGTGTAGCTGGGTTTTTTTGTTTGTTTGTTTGGTTTTTTTTTTGTACCAGGAATCAAACTCAGGACCTTGCACTTGCCAGGCAGGTGCTTATGCCACTGAGCTATCTCCCTGGTTTATGTAGCTGTAAAAATACTATTTATTGCACGTTAGACTTTTATTCCTTTCCCATTCACATCTTACGGATGACTTCCTTTCAAGACTTGCAAATAGTGTGTGTTTGACCAATTTTGAGTTTACTTAAATTGGCGGCACTAATCATGTATTGTCATAAGAGTTTACTTGTAAAAAATAGAATCATATTTGTATTAAAATAGAAACTAAATTTTGAATGTAAGAAATACTCCTGTATTATCCCAATGGTCTATCACCCCAAAGTAAATAAATTTTGAGCTGGGCATGATAATGCATGCCTGTAATCCCAGCATTCAGGAGGTTGAAGCACGAGGATCTCCATAAATTTAAGGCCAGTGTGCACTATATAGCGAGACCCTGTCTCTAAGGAAAATAAATAAAAAATAAATTTTGGAGCAGGAGATGACTGCAACTTGAAATTGTAGCCTCAGGATCACGAAACTGAAGAAAGATCAGCACAGTAACAATGTTTGAAAGTGTATACACTGACTGTTAGAAAAAGTATAAATATACACATATCAACTTGAGTTAGCCTGGAGGTTTTATCAGATGCCACACACTTGGTTACACATCATACATCATAAGTTATTGTTTTATATGACTTACAAGCTTATCAGTGCATATCAGTTTGAAGTTATTTCTGAAAAATAAATACATCAAACTCTAACTGTATAAAACTACAAGTAAATTGTGACTGTAAATGTGAAATATTGTTCAGAGGGTTTTGTACTGATCTAGCTCCACTCATTCAAGTAGTAACACCTCATTTCCTTGTGAAAGTAGCTGGGGACACTTTTGGTTGAGACTAAACATTATCATGTTTTATATATACCATATACAAGCCAAAAATATTTTAAGCACTTAATATAGTGTTTAAGTAACATAATTTTAAAATAATTTTTTATCATAAGGTATCCAGATATCCCACTGATACAATGAAAAGTGTAAAGGACCACGTTAGTTACCAGTGTCATGTAAATATACCACGGTATTTATTTTCCTTCCTGGTGTGGGGATCGATACCAAGCCTGAGCATGGTAGTTGAGTGCTTACTACTGAGCTATACCCAAACTCTTGATTAATAGAGAGACAGATCCTCTGTACTTGTATGCCTCTTAGTGGCAAAATTCAGGTTAAATTAATTAGGAGAAGCAATTAATTACGAGATGTGGTTCTTTGTGTAGGTAGAGCGATATATCCAACGTGAGTCTTTAGAAGCCTTTAAACTTGATTAAAATAGTGAAGGCCAAAGTAGAGCTGTTTTTCCTTAGTACCAGTAACTTCTTTGCGATTTGGCTGACGGGTACTTTAAAGAGAAACCATCCTGCTAGATAACAAGTTTTACCTGGTTATCCGAACTCAAGCACTGCAGATCCTGAGCACCAATATAGGAATCCTTGACTTGTGGTCAAGACGTCCCTTGGACAGTGTTTGCGCGCCCCCTGTGGTAATAAAAATAAAATTAAAAGCAACTAAAATGAAATAATTTACTTCTTTATTAAAGAAGCACGGAACTTTCCTCATCACGCACTTCCTTTTCTCTCTCCCCTCAAACTGGCGCAAACCTCAAGCTGCACCTGGTGTAACGGATCTGCACAATGAAAAAGTTACTCTCAAGCTGGAGAGGCTCCGCTGTGGAATAGTCCCACGTGCGCTGTGCGACCTGTGCTTAACCCGCCCCCTTCGCTGTCACCGCTCACGAGGACCGGTAGTGACCGCTCAGTGACGGCGGCGCTTGCCTAATCTATTCTTTCTTGATGCTAGTTTCCTTTTCCCTTAAAATTACGGTCACAATTTCTCCAAAAGTTTCAGCTCCAAACTGAGGCTTTAATTTCCAGAGAACGAAACAGGTCTCCATTGGAGCCAGGGAATCTGAGCGTGAAAGAGCCCTGTCCTGCCCTGCCACGCGCGCCTGCTCCCCGCCGGTTATTCCTAAATTGCCCCTTCGAGCGTGGACGCCCAAGTGCGGTGCGGACAGCGCCTTGCGGCATCGCTTTGCAGTTCCGGAGTCAGCAAACCCCGGCTCCCCTGCGGTGTGCGCGAGCGTGTGCCCGTGAGCGTATGTGTGCGTGTGCCTGAGTGTGTTTGGTGTGTGCGTGTGCGTGTGCGTGTGCGTGTGCGTGTGCGTGTGTGTTTCCATTTCCTCGTCCGCGCTCCCGGAACAGGCTCGGAGGTCTCCCCAGGAAAGAGCGTGACGCAGACAACTTTTTCCCCGGACTCAGAAAAAACTCTCAGACTCCCCAAACTGGCCTGCAGGAAACAGCTGCGGCTGGCAGGGAGACTGGGCCACTTGCAGGCGCATTTGGAGCCAGGACCTGCGTGGCGCGGGTCCCGGTTAACGGAGTCCTCCGGGAAGCCAGGGCTCAGCCACAGCCCCTGGAGCAGCCGCTGCTCGGACCCGGGGTCCTAGGCGCACAGATCTCCCCGCGCACGACTCCTGGACAAGGTTACCAAGCCAGGCGTCCCTGCCGCCTCTGTCCCCTGCGCAGGCTGCAGCTTCCCAACCTCTGTCTCCACCTGAAGCCTGAAATACTGAGTTCATGGGGTAACTTTTTAATCTATCAGCGCAAAAATTTTAACAAAAGGTGAGGAAAAGGTGAAATGAATATCATGTTCTTGCTACTTCATGAAATTTAAGACTCTTTTATCCCTTGTAACTGTCTTTCATGATGTGATTCACATTCAAAATATGTCCTCATCTTTCTGAAACTATGTAGAATGTTTTAGATTAGCAAAATTTGTCAGCATACAAAGTATGATAAAAATACACTGTGAAAGATTAATTTTTAATGTATTACAATGAAAGACCCATTGCCATTAACCCCCTACAAAATGTGCCTCTTCTCTTAAAACACACATCCCATTGTCATTACAGCTTTCTGAAGCAGTTGTGAGAGTCCTCTTTCGTGATTGCCTTTAGTATGTATGATCACAAATGTAGTGAATGTGGCTGCCCAGAGCTAGCCAACAGAAAGGCAACATCATAAAAACATCCCATGTCTTTATTCATTTTTTTATTCATGGGTTCTGATGCCAATAGACTTTTAACTTTTCCTCAAAGTTAGAATAACAGGGAAAAGTAATTGTATGAATCCATTCAGGACATTAAGGTGGCCAGGCTGAAACAGAACTTCCAAAACTGTTTCAGACAGTGACTAGAACAGCAGTTCTGCCTCAGCCTTCTGACTTGCTAGGATTACAAGCTTATCCTACTTCGTCTGGTTTAAAATATTTTAATACTAATCAACATATTTTAATTTGCTATGGAATTCTACAAGAAAAATGATAAGACTACTTTCTTGGTACATGTAAATGTAAAGGGGTCTTTTCAATTCTTACACAATACTGTTTTAAATTTAATATTAATAGCATGGTGTTGACTCGAGTTAGGGCACTTCAGATTAATGACATGAATTTCTGATGCAGAGGTAACTTCTCAATTGAGATCATGCTGTAAGTATAAAATACACACAGAATTACAAAGGAGGTTTGGAACTTTATAAAACAAAATACCTCATTCATGTTTTATATCATTAAAATTTTGCTATATTAGATTAGATAAAAGAAATTATTATAATTAATTCCACCTGTTTCTTTTAGTCTTTAAATCATATACAGGATTTATATGCTTGTTTTGTATTTCTATTAGGCAGAACTGTTGTAACTAAACTTTTAAATTATTCCATATTCTTCCCAAAGCATATGTTTAAAATAGAAATATCTGTCCTTTCCACTACACTAATTTCTTGAAAGTTCATGTGTTGTAAATGAATTGGTTTTGACAGTATAAAATACTTTCTATGTAGGCACAAGATCACAAATGTTGTCCATGAAAATCACATTTCAATTCATAATAACAAAATCCTGGAAGCAGCCTGTGTACTCATCAACAGCTGACTGGATAAAGAAGATGAAGTAGGTCTCTGCAGTGGAATACTATGTGGCTAGGAAGAATAACACAAGTGAGACATTGGTAGGAAAATGGAAGCACCTGGAAAATATAATGTTGGGTGAAATAAACCAGACACATGAGCTTACACACTGTATGGTATCTCGCCTGAGTGAGGCAAAGCACAAACAAAGAAAATGCTACAGGATGGATAGCAAGGGACAAGAGGACAGGTCTCGTACAATAGGGAAGTGGTCTAAGGGGCCGGGGTGAGGGATGAAAAGGAGATAAAGAGAAAATAAAAAGAATAAAGAGATTCCATGTACAGGAACTTAACAACCCCAATTAGTACAGACACTATACGCTGTAACGTGCACTCAGACAAATAACATCAACAGGTATGAAAAGTGAGTCAGAGAAGCCAGAGGAGGCAGAAAGAGGAAGTAGATTTTTAAAAAGGAAAAGAAACAATCTGTTATATGCACATGTAACAACCCCCCAAGAGGACTGTAAACTGCAAACATGTACTAATGAAAAATGTTTTAAATCACAGCTCAGAAACCATCCAGACATCAAAAGGCAGAGAACATTCAACTAAATGTTGCTTTATCTATGAATTCAAAATATATATGCTAAAAGTGTTAAAAGAACATAATAGAAATTACAAACATTTCAAATAGTGGAACATTTTAATGATATTTCACAAATATAAAGTAAACTTATGAGATTTTTATAACATTTTAAATAAAATATCCTACCTGTTAACATATGGATATGCTCTTTTCTCTCCACACAGCCAACATGCTACTAGTTGTTGATTAATCATAGCATGCCACGTGTTTAGCTGAGAACATTTCACATTATCACAACATCTCAATAATGCCTAAGTGTTATGTCCCCATTTTTGTTTTGATTTTTAAATTCTATTGATGGAAGTCCAATGCATGGCCTTGCACATTCTGTACCGCTGAGCTATATACCTAGTACTATTCTGATTTTTAAAATAAGACTAGTTCATATTTACAGAAGATTTAAACAACACATTAAAATCAGAAAGCCAGTAGGTAAAGACACAAAATCCAAAATCTTCCTAAGAAAATATTTGTACAGTGATCATTTTTTCAGAGTTAATATATGATAATAGAAATATGCAATATAAAATATGACATTTGAGAAGTGCAATTACCCAGAGATAATTATAACAATATGTAGGCATATCCTCTGTCTTATTTCTATAGAGTTTTAGATTATAAAGTTTGACTCCCTCACCTTTTTCAAATACAATTCGTTTATCACTGCTTTACCTTTGAACATCCAATTTTCAGCAAATTCATATATAGCACCAAATTGATGAATCATAAGTAATTAGAATTTCCTTACCCATTTATATTTTTACATTTTGTATTATTACAGGATATCTAATACGTATTTATATTTGCTTACATCAAGTTATTTATTTTAGATTTTCAGCCAACCTATTTCAAAACAATTACAAGAATGTCTATAATCATTTCAGAAATTATTTTGCCACATAAAATCAATACTATTTTTCTTAATTAAATAAATGTTTTAAGTAGCTCCTATGTAAAAAGTAAAAATAATACGCTTTGACCCATGGGAAATATTTTCTTGAATGAAAAATATTTCATTCTGCGCTCTGTATTTTGGGATGAAAGACTGTTAAAGGAGGGAATTAAGCAAATTAAGCGAACGCGTTTGAGGTGTGGTGGCGGTAGCGGGACAGCGGTGAGGAGAGCAGAAGAGAGGACAGTACTGCAATGGGGGAGAGAGGGGTCCTAGATGCGATCTCTTATCCCCCCTTTGCTCCAGACCTATCTATGGTGTCTATGTCCCTTTCTAGTAATTTCGGTATTGAATTTTGGCTCCCCTGCAGCCCTCCCGCTTGCTCATACCCCTGTACGTCATCCTCTTGTCTTTGGATCTCAACTCGCTGTCGTCATTGCAGCTCATCCGTTTTCTCTCTGCTTACTAATTTACAGCTTTGAGTTCCTGTCCTTAGGGCACAGTTTATTATATCTTCTTGAAGCAGCCAAATTATTTTCAGTTTTGTCAGACTTGTAAACATTTTGAGATATGCTTTTCCTGTTGCTAAGTGAACATTGCTTTTCCTTCCCCACCCCCCCGTGAATTCTCAGGTTTATTAGATGCAGTTAAACGGTGCCGTCCGGACTCATCCCTGAGGTAAGAGTAATATCCCTGTCGGCCAGCAGAGAGGAATCTGGCATGCTTTTGGACCTGAATCAGTGTGCGTCTTCTTCAATTTCTAACGCAAGTGAGTTGCAAATCTAATTCCTCACATACAGCCTGTGTATTCCTAGCATGGTTATTCTCTACCAGAGGATTTCAAACACCCATCTTACAATTTCTTCAGTTCCCTAAAGTGCATGAGGTGCAGAAAACCCTAGTCTTTGTAAGTACCCATCAGTGCTGATCACATCCAACACTCTACCTATTTAGTATAGAAGTCAGATATGTACCAGCAGTCTAATTCCTGCCCTGACATTTTCTCAAAATGTAACTCTTTAAGCAGAAGTACAATAATGGAAAGCTAGAGACAGTGACCCAAATACTTAAAAGTATTACCCACAAGATAGAATAAAAATAGATACCTACCTTTTAGAGTCTCAGAATTAGAGGTAGAGTGAAATGATAATGAGGAAAACTTGAAAAAGACTCTTCCCTCAACCAAACATCAGGCTCCTCTTGAGTCTTCTTCTAAGCCTTGACCTTGGGCTTTTGTGTCAGTCCTTGCAGAGTCCAAATTCAGTAAAAGTAGTGGTTAAATCACTGCCATCCTTGGTATTGAACCATCGTTGCCTGCCTTTCAAAAGCATCTGGTTTAATTAGTGTTACAGATACTTTTCTCATTGCTGAGACAAAATACCTGACATCCAGAGTTAAAGGGGAAAAGGTTTATTTAGCTCACAGTTTGTAGCAGTTCCAGTTCATAGTCTTCTGGCTTCAATCAACAGTGGCTTGACAGAGAGGAATCACAGAGGAGAACAGTTCATGGCAGTGGGAAGACGGCAAAAGCAAGCAAGCGAGAGACCTTACCAGTGTCTTTCTGCCCCTTTTATCTTACCCAGACCACTTACAGTGGGTAGCACTCACACCCTTAATCCTAGTGTCCTTGAGCCTAGCATTGCACCATGAATCAATTTCCAGCCTCACACATTCTAGATCCAGCCACCTTGAAAAAGTCCTATCTGTGATCACATAGGGTGCATCTAAACACAAGCCATAACAGTTAGTGCAGAAATAATCTCTTTACCCTTTTGTTTCTTGTAATTTCCACCTATTCACACTATTCTCTAGCTATAAATCTTCAGCTGTCTTTTCTATATGCAGTTTACCCCCAGCTTTCTCCTCTTTTGCAATAAATATCCCATTACAATAATCTTCAATACTCTTCCATATTATTTCATGAAGTTTCAAAATACCTTTTTCTTTAACACACTTCCTAAGTATTTTCCTGTGAACTTGGAATAGCCAAATGCCATTTCTAAATCAAAATAAAATCTTCTAAGGCTAAGCATAAAATTATAACATAACAAAGAAACTATAGTCTGGGGAATTTATTTCTAAAAAATAAAAATTTTCATCCACACAAAATATGCATGAATGATTGTAGCTGTCTTATTAGTAATAGTCAAATCTGATGAAATCCTCTGATGATTAATTTTATTTGTAAACATGATCTTGGTTAAACATTATCTCTGTGTGTACATATCAGAGTATTTCCAAATGTGGGAGACTGCCAAGCTATGTTCCCCTAAGAACTGAAGCCCTTTGCATCCATCTTTAGCTGACCTTTACTTCATCCCTATTCATTGAGCTATGCAAAGCTGGCCATATAAAAGCAGATGTTCCTTTCATTTGCTAAAAGAATGTGATAGAGTCTGGAGAGATACTAATGTGTCTCATTGCAGCACATGAGTGAGAATTGCCCCCACCCTGGCTGATGGTTGGAATTGGGGCTCAAGCAAAAGCCTATGAAATTCCAGGGCTAAGACATGAGGTCTCAGCTGAGACCATGAGACTCAAAAAGAATTATACCTTCCAGGCAGTAAAGGTGGCAGCCTTGCACACATTAAGCTACCCATTGCACTGCTAACTGGAGGGCTTCTGTGCCTGGTGTAAGAGGACTCTGTTTCTCCTTGAAGCCATGCCCGCAAAGTTTCTCTTCCCAGCACTCTGCTGTAACCACATCCATCTCCCTGACTGATACTAACAAAAGCCGTGAACTCTTGGACTGTGCCCTTTTTTTCCAATGATAGCATTGGGTCATCCCAGAACCTCAACTGCAGATTTTTCTCTCTTTGTCTTTCTGTTTATCTGCGTGCCATATTGCCAGGTGGAAGACTGATACCCTCTAGAGGGGTTTCGTACCAAATAAGATCATCATTTAAGTGAGTAGACTGTATTAAAAAGGTTTGCCCACACCAGTGTAGGTGTCATCCATTCCATCAGGGGCTTGACTAGAAGGAGAAGGAAGAGGAAGGATGAATTATGTCATTCTGACCCAACACTTCCCTCTTCTTTCCCGAGGCTCTATAGCACCTGTTTCTTGGATCTTAGAATTCTATACTTACACTAGTACTCTAGTGTCTCTGGCTTCCAGACTTTTGAACTCAAACCAGAAGATTGAGAGTTATCCATCAACTCCCCTATTTCTTAGGTCTTCAGACTCTGATTTACAGCATTGGGTTTTCACACTCTTTAGCTAGTGTTGGGGCATTGTAGACTTCTTAGCTTCCATTATTCTGTGAGCCAATTTCCTCCTCACAATAAATATTCTCATTCTTTCTCTCTGTTGTTCTCTGTCTTTTTCTGTCTCTGTATCTGTCTGTCTCTGTCTTTTCCCCACCTGTCTCTCTGACCCTGTCTCTGACACTCTTTCTCTCTCCTATCAATATTCCAGTCTCTCACATAATAGCATGGTAATTTTTCTGAACAATAACTGAAAAAAAAATCAAACTTCCCAAAACATATGAGTCTATAAAGTTGACATAATTAGATACTCCAAAGACTTTTAACAAACCAACATTTTTAATTATAAATCATGATTTAATAATGGAATAACTTCACCAGGAAAAGCTGGAGCCTGAGAATTACGTTAAATAGAAAGTTTCAGAATATTCACACTTATGATGATATAACTGCCACTATGCAGCATTCTCAGTGCGAATGGACTAGGACATCTCCCTCAAAAAGAATTCCTACTTACCTAGAGACAACTAGCCTCACAGAAACTAGAAAAGAAATATTCCTGATAAAATTCGCCAGAATTTGGAAGTCAAGATCCATTACAGTAGCAAGCAGCTGTGAATCAATAAGGATTATACTGATTCAAGTAACAAAACATCATATTGACTATAAAATTTCAGAAGGAATAGTATCAAGTTTTACCAATAGTAAATGAATAAGTTCACATTGTGTCACATCAAGCTATTTTTTTAGTGAGCCAGGAAGTCTCAGGCTCATTAAACTGGGTTCCAATTTAATTACATACTTTAAATTGGAATGACAAATACAACAGAGGATTAAGGCAATGTGATCACAGGAACGAAAATTGGAGTGATGCCACCACGAGCCATAGAATGCTGGCAATTACTATAAACTGGAAAGGAAAACACTTTCTCTTATTTTTAATTTTAAAGGGATAGTTTCTCTTTTAGATCATCAAAAGGGAATGAAGTCGATGCCTTGATTTCAACACCCTGAAACTGATTTCAAATTTCTATCCTGGCATCATAATCCAAGCTTCTTTCTGACATCCACACCCCAAACTTACTGTTCTCTAGGAAGAAATGACTTAGCTGATTACTTGGTTGAAGGAAGTAACGAACAAGCAACTCTCTCTGCTTTGTGTCTTTGTGTCTATCTCTCTATAGAGAAAACAATCCATTTCTCATTAGTGCACAGTTCCATGGTAAACACAAAGGAGCAGGGCTGTGGCTTCAGGTGGTACATTACTACTTAGTTCAGAAGAGAATCTGGAAGCCATTTGGCAAGTTCTAACCCATGCATTATGGAACATTTGTCTCTCTAACAAAGATGATGTTTTGATCAACACATTTCTCAACAGGTCCCTAAATCAAGCGCAGAACAGTGTTACTTATGGATCTTTTTTTAAGCTACTTGAAGGTAAGCAAAGTACCCTATATTTCTTTTATCTGCAATTAATTTTAATAATACAAAGTTCTTAAATCACTTAATAATGAAACTGAGTATGATTTGAATGATTTGCAGGTTGTAGATTCTTTCATAAAGACTAACCCAGTGAATTTCACTGCTGTCCTGTGAAGCAGATGTAGGAAGTTGAAAATTTGGACTGAGAGAGTCTAAAAGAAACAGTATTACAAAGTTTATTAACAAGATACTTTATGTCACTCTGTTCCACATATTCTAAACATAAGACCACTACCCTAAAACAAGTATTCATAGAACTTTTTCACTCTCAAAATTGTTAGATTTGGACAAAGACAAACACAAAAGAGTTAAATTTAAATGTTGATTATTGGTTTGTTTTCTAATTTATCAAGTTCTCTAATTCATGCTGAATTTGTCTCAATTTAAAAGCTAATCTGGAGGAATGCATTAATGAATTTCAGCACTATATAATTAAGTCTGGAAAGTAGATATTACATTAATAACTTTTTTGGGGGGGACGGGGAATGGAACTAAGAACCTTGCACTTGCCAGGCAGCCACTTAGGCCACTGAGCTATATCCCCACCCCGTATTGATGCCTGATACCTTAACATTGAAGATACACTTCACATAGTCTAATCCATTAAGTATCATGTACTGCATAATTCGATGTGAAAGCAAAATGAAGGTTTTTATTTTAATTTTATTGTGTTTTGGAAAATATCTGTGTAGTTAGGGTTGTAATGAAATTGTAAACCTTTCTTTTTTATAAATCTACTGTCATTCAATCTAGTGTCTTTTTCATTTCTGCCATGCTTTGTGATTTGGGCCAGTCTTTGCTCATGTGAGACATAAATTGGATTTTGTGTGTGTGTGTGTGTGTGTGTGTGTGTGTGTGTGTCTTAGTAAAAAAGAATCATTCCTTTTATAATCTCTCCTTTTTCTCAGATGTTCTCTCTCTTGTTATTACCTTTTCTTCTTGTTTTCCTCCTTTATTTCCTTCTTTTATTTGGTAAATTTTATTGTAATATAAAACATTTAGAGACAAGGAAACAAATAATACTGTGCTAACCAATATCTGTTTGGTGATAGTTCCTACCTCCTGTTCTCTTTGGAACTCAGGCTGAGAAAATTTATAACGTTTACTGTTTTCACTAAAACCCTAAGAAACTTGTGTTAGCCTCAGTTTTTTCATTAATAAAATGAAGGACGTGTACAGTGACACCAGTGTCCTTTTAAACTACAGTAAACAGTATTGAGAGCCATCACTGTGGTCTGCAAGTACTCTATGAGTTCAACTTCTCTAGGTGTGATCATGTGATATTTGTCTTTCTTTGCCTGTCCCTCCCTTAGCATAATATTCTCAAGGTTCATCCGTGTAATCACATGATATGATAGGATATATTTTATTTTAAGGCTGAGTGGTATGCCACTGTGTATATATACTGCATCTTTAGCTATTCATCTGCTAATGGAGACTTAGGTTAAGTCTGAATCTTAGCTATTATGAACAGTGCTGCAACACACATGGGAGTGCAGATATCTCTTTGATACGTTGACTTCAATTCCTTTCCTGGGAGTGAAAAGGGAGACAATAGGGAACTGTTGACCAAAGGGTACAAAACATGCATCAGGAAAAATAAATCTTGATATTTATTGCACACAAGGCTGAATAGAGTCAATAATAATGTACTGTATATTTCAGATATCGAAGAGAATAAATTTTAAATGTTTCACCATAAAAAGTATAGGTGGCCAAGGTGATGGCTATGTTGATTTTATTTAATTATGCTAATATATGTCTATATATCAAAGTATGTTTGTATTCTGTAATTGTGTAAAATAGTAATATATTAAATATAGTATCAATAGTGAATAAAAATGTATGTAATCTGAACAACTACTTTGAAAATAAGTAATACAACAACCACTGTTGATTTTCTGTCATCTTGTTTTGAAATTCTGCACCATTTTTACAGTTTCTGTGTTGTTTTCTTTTTGTCTCTGTTATTTTGTTTTTGTTCTTTTCTCTTTAAAATAATAAAAATAAATAAATAAAATAAAAAATGAAAATAAAGTGCATATAATGCTGTATTAGTTCTTGGTATATGAAAAATTCTAAAGAAAGGTAAATTATATTGATGTGTGCATCTTTTCCTTATTAGAGCTCAGTGGACTGCAAAAATAAAATGCTGTCTGTGATTTCAGTATCTCTTTACTCAAATCTATTTTAAATATTCCTGCAAATATCCTTATTAGAAATCTATACATAGCATCATTTTCCTAAAAATATCTAAGAATACACAAGCTTTTTCACTTTACATAGTTTTTGTGATCCTTTATAATTCGACTTTGATCCAGAACTCCATATCTCATGTCTCGTTTCCATAAATTCAGCTCCAGTCATATAATATAAATTCTGTTCTATGAGTGTCCTGGCACTTTTCTTAGTTTGATTCCTGATTCATAATATTCTCTATGCTGGAAAAAAACCCCTCTTTATTAAATGTATATATTTTCAAAGTCAGCTTAAATGCCATCTCTGCCAAAAACAGTCCCAAACAATTTGTCAGAATTCATTGCATCTTACTACATAATCTATCTTCCTGCTATCTATGTATCCGTGAGTGTATCTATTCATCTATCATCTGTTGATCATATGTTATCTGCATCTATCACATGATGTTATTTATATGTATAATAAGTTTATAATGTGTATATATTTCATATAATATATATTCTTTTGTTACACAATGTCTATAACATAAATTTAAATAATTAAACCATATATGGCTTGACCGTTAAGACCATATAATCCTAATGACCCACAAACACTTTGCATGACTTCAATGTAATTGGTATTTCAAAAACTATTGTGTTGAATTACCCTTAGAATCTAATATAGAAAATGCAACTGTATTATATATATATATATATATATATATATATATATATATATATATATATATCTGTGTGCCAATATCCTGTAAAACCTAAAAAATGTATAGCAAGAAAGAAAACAAGTAAATCAAAATATTAATACCTTTATGTTGTATATGAGGTGTAAGGGATATAGCTCAGTGGTGCAAGTGCCTGCCTGGCAAACACAAGGTCTTGAGTTTGATTCCCTCTGCCAAAAAAAAAAAAAGCATTGTATGTGATATTAAGAAGTTGATATTGTGATTCTACTACATGAAATCACTTAATCTTCACAATAACTCTATGAAGTTGTTTTGAAGGTAAGACAATTAAGGATCTGGATTTCTGTAAGCTTTCCTCTTTCCTAACTAAGAAAGAATGTTCAGTTCTTTGCAACCAAAGTGTTGTACATAACATCAGAAAGAGCCTCCTGTCTTATAGAATCAAGCCATTAAAAACATAACACTGGCTTTTTCTACCTACCAGTTCTGTCTTGGTCCCCCTGTAATACAACTAGGCAATTTTAGATATGTTTTTAAAAGATCATTGAGAAATTTTATCTGGAACCCTATGGTTATAGAGAAAAATAATGACCAAAATCCACTAATAACTTATTCTGAAGATACTCTAAAACTTAACCCTAAGGAGAAAGTTTTTATCATAAGTGGAAGAAAGATAACAATTCCCTGGAAACCTGAGGTAAGGAGAATACCTCTTACTTCAGACGTTTCCCTGAAAGGGTGCAGAGAAAGAAAAGGCAAAGGGGGAAAAGAAAGCATCCGAAAGACAACCCACCACCAGAAAAATCTGCAAAGTTTACTCCAACTACAAGCTGGTTTCTAACAGATTTCCCCCCAATTGGATTGAGATTTGAACAGTAGATGCAAGTAGTATAAATAATTTTTTCCTATTTTTATGTAATAATTTCTAAAGGGGTATCTGGGCATCTGTTTCTAAAGAAGTAAAGTTTTTCAATGAATATTTAACCAAGTGATTTATTATTATAGCTTTAAGTCTGACTCTAGATTGGTGGGCATTATTATCTTCATCATGGTAAATACAGATTTGGCATACAGAATATGTCTTTCTTTAAGCTAATTACAATGTTGATAGTTGCTGTTCTGGGTCAAACAGGTAAGTGATTTTCTTTTCCTCTTGTACCATCAGTGTTTTCAGGCCCATACAGTAATTTCAAATCCAGCTATTCTCAATCAATACACTCCTCAAGTTTTATTTCGGTACATTTTATGTTTCAAGATCATTTCCCCTGTTCACTGCCAAGCCTAAAAGAATTTATATGAGGGAATTAAAAATAGTTTCTTTCTCTGTTTTCTTTACAATGTTGGAAGAGTTGTAGTGATGACTGAATGACATTTCCTGTGTACCAGGTTTATCCTAAACAATCCTGACTCAGCTTGGTGGATATGAATCACTGGATATGAATCACTTATCTTACTGAGAGGGTTTTATACAAAATGGAAAAGGTGAAAAAATGCTCAGACTAAACTCTGCTTCTTGATCATTTAGTTAAATAAGTAATTTATTATGCACAATGATATTGAAGTTGCCCAGTTAATTTTCAATGACAAAAATTGGGAAGCAAAATATCTTTGACTTAAAAATCCTCATGCTTTTCTCTTAATTCTTAGTTTATTATTTCATATATTTCTGGACATCTTCTCCTTTTTATGTTTGAAATTTTTTTTAAGAGCAGAATATATTTATTAAGAGAAAGAAAGCTTCTGTCCGAGAGAGGGACAGAGGACCAAGTGGGATGCCCAGGGAATCTGCCTTTCCAAGGGATTTTTATAGAGCAAAATCAAGAGGTGAGGCAGGTGCAAGGTGGAGGAAAATGGGAAATCACAAGGGGGGCATGAGGTGGGACAAAACTATGATCAGCCAATAAGAATTGTTCAGGTAAAATTGATTAAATTGGGATCAAATGGGGAAGTGAGTACCTTAGCAAGGAGGCATGAACACAGAACCGGGGCTTTTCCTGTAGGGGGTGGGGTCAGGGACTCTTCAAGGTGATCGCTGCCTATGTAGAATTTAAGTACCTTATGCTCTTCCCTAGAGATGTGGGTGCATTTGTTTAGTCTTTTGTCTTGAGGTTGAAATTACTTTTTATAACTAAATAGTAAGCTTTTCATGTAATAGGAATGATACAGGACATTTTAAAACAGAGGTGACTCTTACTTCAAAATGTTAACAAGACAGCTCCTCCAAAGTTCTTTTCTGAATTTAAACTTTTCTGAATGAGAATTTTTTTTTTTTAATTTGGAGCAAATTTACATTAAAAACTCCAATACCTTGTTGTTCAGTATGTGATTTCTGGACCAACCCCATCAACATTTGTAATAACCTGTTTAGAAAAACACAATCCCAGCCCCACCCCAGATCTAGTAAATTAGAATCTGTATTTTAATAAGACTCCAGAGGCCTTGGTATGGCATAGATATTTAAAAACACAGTCCTGATGCCAGAAATTCATTGGCTATTTCATTCATTCATTTAATACATGGGATTTTAAAGATGGTAACAAATGAGAATGTAACAAATGAGTACATGGACTCTGTCTGTCCACCATAAAAAGAAGGTAGTACTCTCACTCCTATGTAGGCTGCGTGCTGACTGGGTACCGATGTGTACTCAGCTTGGCTAATCAGGAGTACTGTCTTTAAGTAAACTATGAAAAATAGGTAAAAATACTTTTTTCCAAAATTAATCATATTGGAGAAAACAAATACGTACAAAGAAAGCCATTATAATTTGTTATAAAGACAAAAATTATTAGAATTAGCTCATCTGGAGGCAATGCAAGAGTGTCATTTTTATTACTGTGTTTTCCCACCGGATAAAAGAACCACATACAAAAAGTGCCAGCTTTGAGGAAATGGCTATAATATCCCAAATTGACTAAAAGCATGATGAGCGTCAATAGTCTTCAAAAGCCCTCCAACATTCCTTGTTTACTATTTCATTTCTAAGATGACTTTTAAGAAAGTTGAAAAAGATGAAGGAGGAGAAGGAGAAGGAGAAGAAGAAAGAAAGATAAAGAAGAAAGAAAGAAAGAAAGGAAGGAAGGAAGGAAGGAAGGAAGGAAGGAAGGAAGGAAGAAATAACTTGGTAAAATAAAATATATCATGAACCTATTTGGAAGGATGGGTTTTTTTAAGTAAATATGGTTATTTGCAAAAGATGATTCTGAGCTGTCACTAAAAATTTGATAGGTAAACAAAACTTCCCACTGTTATAGTCCAAATGTTCTAATGTTCATTTATATAGAGAGAGATGAAAGGATAATACAGGATTCTCACAACTCTTTACCAGGGATACTAGTTCATCTGTGCAAATCCAAAATGTCAGGGCAGCACATTTGGATAGTCCTGGTTGTGATTAAGAAGAATAATTTAAAGGATAAAAGCTCTAAAAGGCATGTAATGCTATACAGAAAAATCAGATGTTAAAAACAGGAATCAGCACACTGAAATGATAATGGTCCTCCCATGATCGTGGCAGCACTGTTCGCCATAGCCAACATGTGCATTCAACCCAAGTGTTTATCACATAATGAACAGATGAAGAAAATGTGGAATATATACAAAATGGAATATTTTACAGCCCTTAATAATTCTGCCATTTGTGATAACATAGATAAAGTTGATGGACATTATGCTAATTGAAATAAACTAGATGAAAAGACCAACAGCATACAGTCTTACTTATATGTATAACCAGCGAAGAAAAACTCATAGAGATGAAGAACAAAATGGTGTTTCCTAGAGGCTGGGGGAGAAAGGCCAGGTGAACTAGGCAAAAGGAAGATGTTGATCAAAGGACACAAAACCTCAGCCTACTGAAATGACTTTTAGCTGAGCAGTGTGGCACACAACTGTAACCCCAGTACTTGGGAGGCTGAGGCAAGTGGTTCTGGTTTACATAGTGAGTTCAAGGACAGCCTGAAGTACACAGCAAGACTCTGTCTGTCTGTCTGTCTGTCTGTCTGTCTCTCTCTCTCTCTCTCTCTCTCTCTCACACACACACACACACACACACACACACACACACACACAGGAAATAACCCTTAGTGACCTATCAAACAGCATAATAATCACAGTTAATAAAACACATATTTCAAAATTGCTAAAACAGATTTTTATATACTTACAAAATGATGATAAGTTGGTCAGTTTATGGATATCTTAGCTTGGCTGAACCTATCTATAATCTACACACAGTCCCAAACATAATGTTGTACCTGTCATTATTGTTAATTAAAATAAAATATAAATAAATAAGTAAAACAAGAAGCAATTTTGCATGAATTTGTATACTTTCACCTTTGATCTTCAAGAAGTTATACTGCTCATCTATTGGTGAATTTATAGATACAGACTCTCAAAATACAGTATTAAGGTAAGGAGCACTACCCTCTCAGAAAAAGTAAAATTTACCACTGTGTTATTTTAGGACCTATCAGTATTGATTTTGCTTAGGAACTATCAACAAAAAATTCTTAGGATTTATTTAACATGCCATTTTTTGTGAATAAATAAAAAACACTATCACAGAAAGTAACAGGTTATCTTGACTATTCAAATAAGTTTTAATTGGAAAGTGTGAGTTCAGAATTGTAGTCTGCTCTGAAATGAATTGGTGTCTCAGTGCGCAGCCATGAGTGCACAAGAACACAAAAGATTACTCAAAAAAGGGAATTAGTTTAGCCACCGAAAGGACCCGGAGGGGCTGCTTCCAAATTCTCAGGAAAGCAGCAGTGAGCAGAGACCTCTGTGGTTATTTATAACTCAAGGACATGAGAAGAAAGAGATAGCACATTTGCAATATATTGCGTAGGAGTTTTTGTCATGGGACAGGGTCAGAATGGTAGAGTTTGTTATGTGACACCTGCCAACATAAGCAATCTTATTGGAGGCAGAGAGGACACCATGGAAAAAGCAAGCATCTCTGAGAACAAACTTGCATTAGTTCTGCTGACTGCTGTCCTGCAGATTCTCCTGTGCACCCTCGCCAGTCACCCAGGAGCACTGGAACTGTTGTCCCAAGGTCCCTTCCTTATTGCACTCAAATTCAAGTGCTCCTCTGACCAGTCTCCTCACAAATTGGATATTTGAATTCTTATCATTGAGAAAGCATTTTATTCCTATAACAGAATTATTAGTTTATTATCTCATCTCATTAGGGATTTAAGGCAATTGTCCCATGGAAAGATATAGAAGCATCACAGGAAAATAGCCACCAGAATTCCAAAAGTATCTCAGGTTCTAACAGAGTTAACTAGCTCATCTATCACCAAAGCCACCTCAGAAAGGAAAATTTAATTCGTGTAGTCCTGTGTTCAATTTCCTATGGTTTTCTTCTTGAGCATCATTCTGACTCAAAAGCTCTCTAAACATGAGTGCTCATCATAAGAACAAAGCAATAAATACTAAGAAAAAGGAACCTTGGACATCAAAACTGAGGTATGAGGCCATTTTATGGAAACATACTTTTCTTATTATTTCACTCACCTAATCATTTTTCTTGTAAGCTAAAAAAATATGTAATTATTCAACAAAAATTTACTGACTTGAAAAGTGAAATATTTATCAGAATGGTATGTAATTTACATTTTTCCCAAATTTCAGTCATAAAAAGTAGTAACAGCTGAGATAATTTGAAAAAGCTGTTTACATCATACTGGTAGTGCTTCTGAATTGTCAAGAATTCACTCTAAGGGAGAGTAAGTCTACGTTACTCTAAAACCACCTTCGCGGGATGTGGAAAGTTGTTAAATTTGCCTTTGTTCCACTTTAGTGTGCCATTGCTACAATCATGCAGAGACATAGTTATTTCACTTAGTTTACTGTGAAAAACCGGAGGTGGCTTATCTGATTGTGGTCTATGAATTAGGGTATCAAAAAATTTACTATACCCAAAGTCAAATGATTTTAAAATACAAATTAGTAAAGACAGAGTTAATATTAATTATAAAGAAGTTGCAATGCTAGGCATTGTGGGATATATCTCCTCCAAAAGGAATCTCATAAAATAATAGAATTTATACAAATCAAGATGATTTTTTAAAAAAATCATTATCCTGTATATATTTTAAATTTATTAAGGATTACATTTGCTGATGTGAAGTTTATATACATGGCAGCTACAAAGCAGTCTGAATTAGCTGTTGTTTAGAGTCCTGTAAAATAAATATTTATGTTCTATATCATGTTTACTAACAGCATGAGACCATGAATTAAATGTTTCATCATTCCACTTTAAATTCGGCAGTGTTGTATTCAAATATATTATTTTTCTCTGTGCTTAAGTTTTGTTTATAGTGGCTGATTTATTGAAAATAATCCCCTGGTTAACAGCAAACCATTCTGCCTGTATATATATGTTACTTCTAAATATAGATGTAAAAATCTTAAACTTCCACCTCCAAAATTAAATCAGGCACTTGGTAAAATGGAAACATCAAATGAAATGGGCAACATGCCCAGAAAATGGGCCGGATGGCAGCCATGACTGAACAAAAAAAATGAATATTCAGGAAGAACTAAGGCTGGAAGAGCTCAGAGTGGAGGATGGGAGTTCTATACCTCTGCACGCAGCCCTGCACCACCCACGACAGCTCACAGTGCTGGAGAGATGGTGGCATGAACTTAAGCCATCATCCTCTTAGTTTTGCAAATCTAGTTCAGTTGAAAATGAAAAAAACACCCATACATTTAATAAAAGTGTTTGTAAAGGCTTCTCTATCAGTTCTATGAATACTTTCTGTTGCCTTTATAGCAAAAGATATAGCCATAGTGCCCTTCAACCCTGGAAATTACTGCATGATATACTACTTTATTCCTTGCAGCACTTTGATAAAATATAGAGCTGTTTGGATTTTCTAATCTTATAAATGCAACTTCTAATCAATTCATATAATTTTGTTACCTGATAAAAGTACATTCATGCCCATACTGAGTATGGCGCATAGATTATAAGCACTATAATGCCAGGGACAGTGGCCTAATGAAGGCCAACAAAGTTTCCATAAATGTTGGTTGATTGAATAATCACTCAACCTGGGCACAGATACTTCAAATAGTAAGATCACCTGAGTGCCTGTGTTAGACAAATAAAAAGCCTCCACTGATCAGGTAAACAGTCATGTGATGGAAGCCCACCAGCTTGTACATGATAGATTTTCAGTAAATGAATCATAAATGAATGAATAAAAAGACTTGAGGGGGGCTGGGGATATAGCTCAGTGGAATAAGTGCCTGCCTGGCAAGTGCAAGGTTCTGAGTTCAATCCCAGTACCTAAAAAAAAAAAAAAGACATGAGGGATAAACATAGGAAAATCTCTTACATGGTTTAAGTCAAAGCCAATATGAACTCCTGATTTCTGTGGAAAGTTCTAACTGATCTATGTGGCTGACACTTTCAGTGTGTTTCTTCTTTATCCCTAATATTAATTCCCACCTGTGTGTGCCCTGCTCTGTGGAAGAGCAGCTGTCTCCTCCAGTTGGCATCACTGAAGTTCTCTGCCCGACTGGCATCCCCGTGGGTCCTACCTATAGATGCCAAGGGCCAGAGGGTAGGAGCAGGGGAACCCAGGACGCTTCCTTCCCCACTTCATCCTCTGGCACAGTTCCTGCACCTGCAACTCTGCCCCTTTACTGTCCACTGCACTGGCTCCTTTTCTTACTGGTTTCTGAAACCTCTATTTTCTACTAGGCTTTTAACTCTCAGCAGATGGCTGTTATTGTTAATCTCAGATACCTCAACATTCCACGAGGTCCTGTTTAACCTTAGGTTAAGTAATTTCAGTACTGAAGATTATTTAAACCATCAGAGTGAGTAATTATCCCTGCTAAGATTTTGACAATACAATAATAAATCTCTCTTCACTGTTTTAATTCATTTAATGATTCCTAATCCATTACAAACTTGACATGATTATTTTGAGCCCCATTCTTTGCATTTTAAAAATCAAGATCTAAACACGTGGTTTAAGCAAATTATATTTCTTTTTGGAGACACATGCACTTAGTTACCTTCTTTGTAGAGAAGAGAGGAGAAAACACCAGAGTACATTTTTGCTTGATGCCCCTGAGATCACTTCCCATCCTAACTCTTTGTTCCTCATTGCTAAGTAGGTGGTGCGTGACAGATACATAGATATATAGATATACACGGCAACTTGTACAAGGCCTTAGTAATCACACATGTACTATCAAGATATCTGAACAAATATAATATTTATATTGAATCCAAACGCTAAAATTAAGTCACTTTAATTGTACTAGCCAAGCTAGGGACTTTAATGGGTAAATATGTAAGTCCAGCTATTGGGAATAGAGGAAGGTAGAAATAACAAGAGCTTTTAGCTTTGTTAAATAACAAACAAATTGATATATTAAATCCTTTCATCATTCAATCTGCATTAATACCCTTTATGTTTAATTCTACATGTAAGGATTGTATGTTACTTTCTACTGAAAAGTCTAAATAGCTATTCTTGTTTGTAAACTATCATAATTGTGCTGTTTAAGATCAGAACTATAAAGATGCAGGAAAGGAATGAGCACAATAGAATGTTTCATTTCCATTTGACCACTCTGTATCCCAAAGTAAATTTTCTTCTCTATGGACATGTTGCATCTATTGCTGAAATCTCTTTTCTAATCTGTTATTTTCAAGTATGTCTCAATTTTGATTTTCTGCAAAGTGAATTTTATTAGCAAATGTTACACTAATTTTGTGTAATAAAACCCCACCCAAACCAGTGTTGTAAACAACGGTGGCTTCCATTCCCTCCTTGGACCTGCATGTCAGGTGGGCCTTGCTGGATCCTTGTTGGTCTAATATCTGTTTCTGTCCAGGGTGAACAGGTCCCAAAAACGAGGTACCCGTGGATGAATAAAAAAGTAAAAAGAAAAAGAAATACAAGAGAGACAATATTCTGGGATCAGGGGACTTACAGTTCTCTTGTCTGCAGCCCTGATCACCTTTTCCATAACCTTTTATTAAGATAAAACAAAAGAGGCACCTGGGCTACTGGGTGGATATCAACGGTTTTAGCAAGAACAATACAACTCAATTACCATAGGCATGAGTCTTGACTAGGTAGCCATCCTGTCACCATTCCTTTTCTACATAACACAGCAAAACATTTATTGTTGGCACCAGGGCTTACAAAGCTTCTGTTGGACTTCCTCCAGAACACAACAACCTAGGCTAGGTTATACCTAAGGCAATACATTGAAAGATTAACTAAAGAATGTCCTTCTCCACAGATCCTGGTCTTGCACGTCCAGATGGCAGCGCATCATATGCAGTGTCTGTTTCTCACTGCGGGTCTCTGGGCAGGCTGCTGTGGCCACTCCACAAGTCTCCCACCCTTCCCAACCAGCACACATGGGTCTGTATTTTTTCCAAGAAGACAGCAGACACAGAGAGGGCAAGAGAACTATGCTTAGGGTTGAAGCTGAAAACTAACCAGTCACATTTTATTGATCAGAGTGAATCACATGGTCAAATTATGAAAAAGAGGTGAGAAAATGTCCAGAAATTGCAAAGTGTACAAAGTAGAAAGAGTGGAACAGTTGTGTTTAATGAATTTCCAGTCTATTTTTCTCTCTTTTCCTGGATCTTTGCCTTTTAAATTAACTGCTCCACCTTTATTATTTATTCAGACAGGTTTCCATGTATTAGCAAAACCTATTTAATGTAAGTATATCTTGGGAAATTTTCAAGCTCCCTTTGTTTTTTTTTTTTTTTTTGCGGTACTGGGGATCGAACTCAGGACCCTGTGCTTGCTAGACAAGCGCTTATTCCACTGAGCTATATCCCCAGCCCTCCCTTTGTTCGTTAAGTGATAAGTATTAGAACAAAGTTCGACCTCATACATTTAGAGGTGGCAGCATAGTACTGATTCAACATAACTGTAAGTGTAGAACTAAGGACTTTGTATTACATAAGAAATAACTAGTAATTGGATAAAATTAAATATATAATCTTTCGTACACATGAAAATAGTTTTCAAAGATTAATAGTGGGACCATATATCACTCCAGTTGTGATGACCCTAGAAGCTTATTTTAATAACAATTTCAATATTTAAATAAAAATATTTAGACTAGGGTTCATATGAATTAATATGCAATGTAAAAAGGAAGGGATGTTTCTAAAGTATGTGTTGTGGGTCTCTGTGTGTTATATGTACATATACACACTTTACAACAGCCTAGCAGTGAAGGTACAATTATCTTTGCTATAGAAATGGATACATGGGAGATTTAGAGTCCGTAAATCACAGAACCAGTAAGCATTAGCACAGGAAACAAAGCTTCCAAGCTAAAGAGGACATATGTGAGCAAAAAGAAAACTACAAGTAGATGATAATACCTTGGGAAGAGCTCTGGACTTTATTTCTCAAGATATGAGCTTATATTGTATACACTCTTTATGAACTCAGTCACAACCTCTTTGAGACTTAGTATTGAGGGTGAAGTGGAAAGAAATACACCATTCATCATCAAACACACATCCTATTTATAGACACACACTGGGTTAGGGCACATGGAAATCAATCATCATTTTTAACACTGATATAGTTAAGCACAGAGAATATGGCTTCAATCTGTTAACTACCACATCAATTAGGAGTTTGAATTAATCCATATAGGAGAAATTCAGACAAATTGCTCAACCTTTCTGCCTCTGTAAGATTGGCACGCAGCCCCCGGAAGGAGATCAATGTCTGATTCTCTGACACCTACATAATAATGAGAAATGTTCAGGGAAAACTTTCTTTCTCCCATGCAAAGTGGATTGATAATTTAAGCAGAACAACAAAAAAAAATATGTGTACTCAGAAACACACACATGCACACATAGAGAAATATATATGGTCATTCTGGTACCAATGAAATTCTGAGCATTTTCTCTCAAAATCCTGAAGAACATTTGTATCATTCTACCTCCAAGAATCTTAAAAGCACTTCCAACTAAGATAAGAGTTTTTTAAAAAGTGCTTCCACACCAAGCGTGGTGACACATACCTATAATCTCAGCATTCTGGAGGCTGAGTCAGAAGGGTTGCTGTGAGTTCGAGGCCAGCCTCAGCTACATAAGGAGTCCAAGGCCAACCTAAACTACATAACAAGACTTTGTCTCAAAAAAATATAAGTAAATAAAAATTAAAGTACTTCCAAACTTTATAAATGTATTTCTAAGTGAGAGAAACCATCACAACTTACAAATATGTTATTTGTTAGTTTCATATTTACAATATAAACTCATGGGTATGTTCAATTTTTCACGTATACATAGTTCTTCTTAAATTTAAACATAGGTTGTCAGAAATTAATATTTTCTATGTTAGCATAAAGAGAAGAAAATTAACAAGTTAAGGGAAACTTACCTTGTGCCAGGGAGATTTGACATTATATATATATATATATATATATATATATATATATGTAATAGAGTGGTTTAAGCTTATTGGTACCATTTAAATTTATATAATGACCACATTCATTATAGGGAATTTGTATCCGTACATGACGTATCTTGATTCCTCTTTTTTCCCCATTCCCACCCCATACCTGTGACTAATGAGTAAATTAGCTCTCAATTATATTTATGGCTCATGGATGCTGCATAATCCCCTAAGTTTTATTAAGAATCTTCATGAAATCTGAAACCAAGCCAATGGAACTCTGAAATAGGAATAATTTTGCGACTTTTTTACTGTGTTAGAAAGTAGATTAGCTATTTCTGTGCCAAGAACATTCTATTCCTATCATTTCTATTCATTTTAAATAACTACAACTGTTGAAACATTTTATAATTTAGAATCCACTTAAAATAGAGAATGACATATTTACTTTTATTATGTTATTTTTATTCCTTAGTGACTGTAACAGACAAATGCCACTTAAGATAATGCAGAGTGATACCAGAATTATTTAGTAGAAAGTTAATAAAATGTCCATGGTATAAGTTGAAGAATCACATCTGAGTAAATGGGTGAAAAATAAAAGAAAATACAAAAATCAATGGAAATTAAAAGGCACACTCTGTGGGTCACACACCAGTGGGTCAAATAGATATCATAAGAAAAATCTGCAAAAACATTTTGAGCTAATGAAAACAAACTCACACCCAAACCTATGGCAGACAGCAAAGGCATTCCTAAGAGGGCAGTGTATAGATATGAATGCCAACCTAAAAAAGAAGAAATATTTCAAATCAATAATCTATTGTTATATTTCAAGAAACTAAAAAATAATAAACTAAGCCCACCTTAGTAAAAAGAGAGAAGCCATAAACATTAGACCAGAAATAAAGGAAATAGAGAACTGAAAGCATCCTATCCAGAGAAGAGTTATTACAAACTATAACAAAAAGATAAGTAAAAAATGATAAGGAACTAAGGAACAATTATTTGCCAATAAATGGATAGCATGGAAGAAAAAGATAAAATTCTACATATCAATTATTATGGCTTGTGTTTAAATGTCCCCCCAAAGCTTCATGTGGTCATAAGTGAGGTTTTTGGAGGTGGCTGGATCTAGAGTATGTAACACTGGGGCTGATTCATGGTGCAGTGCCAGGCTCGAGAGCAGCAGGATTAAGAGTGTGCACACCACCTGCCCTGAGTGGTCTTTGCTACCTTCTGCCATCGTGAACTGTTCTCCTCCGTGATGCCCCTCTGTCATGCACCACCCTGCCTTAATGCCAGCCCCTGATAGACTGAAACCTCTGCAAACTTTGAGCTAAATAAACCTTTCCCCCTTTAACTCTGGATGTCAGGTATTTTGTCTCAGCAATCAGAGAAACGTATCTAAAGTACCTATAATTGGTGGTGACTGAATCATGATGTAACAGAAAATCTCAAAAGACTAATAATTGAGGACATTTTAGCTGTAATAAAAAATTTCCCAGAAGAATTTTCAAGACCAGATAACTTCCCCACTGAGTTTCTACAAACATTTAAAGAATTGATTCCAAGCATTTCAAAACCCTTACAAAATACTGAAGATCAAAACTTCTACACTCACTTTATCAAGCCAGCATTACTCTGGTATACAATATAGGTAACGAAAATAACAAGTCAATGTCCCCAATAGACATAGATACAAAAGTCCTGAACAAAAACTGGCAAGCAAAATTGGACACTGCCTTTAAAGGCTCACAGACCAGCCCCAAATGAGATATGACCTTGGGATAGAAGGGTGGTGCAACACATATAAATCAATTAATGTGATACAACATATCCATAGAATGGAGGAAGAAAATTAAGTAACCATCCCAGCTGCCAAAGAAAAAACATTTGACAAAACTTGGGACTTCATCATTATAAAAACTTCCAAGAAATAAGCTGTACAGTACACGCACCTCAACACACCAGAGACCCTAAGTGACAAGCCCAAGGTTGATATCATGTAGAGTCCTAGGTGACAAGGCCACATCGGATTCCACGGTGAAAACTAAACTTCTTTCATGTCAGGAAGGAGGCAAGAATGTCAGCTCCCACCACTTTTACACAATATAGTGCTGGAATTCCTAATGAGAGCAATGAGTACATAAAAAGAAACAAAAGGCACTCAGACAGGACAGGGAGTTCTCAAAGATTACTATGTATCTTTGTTTGCAATGATGCATAGAAATTCCTTACTGCTCCACAAAATAGTTGAAACTAAAAAGTGACTTCATTAAAGTTGTAGGATATAGGGTAAACATACAATCTGCTGTATTTTTGTACACTAACAATAAACTATCTCAAAAAGAAGAAGAAAATCCTATTGACAACATTATTCAGGAGAGTAAAATACTTAGGGATAAACTTAACCAAAGAGGTGAATGATTTTTTTATAAAACTACAAAATATTGATTAAAAATTAAAGGATATACATGTAAATGGAAGGTATCATATTCATAAATTGTAAGATTTAATATTGTTAATTGTCTATTCTACATGATCTATTCATCTAATACAACCCCTAAAATATCTCAATGGCATAATTAATAGAAAAATTCACCCTAAAATTCACAAGTAAGCCAAAGCAATATGAAGAAAGAAGAGCAGAGCTAGACAGACATTTCAAAATTTCTGACTTCAAAATATACTGTGAGTCTCCAGAGATTAAAGAGTATAGTCCTGGCAGAAAAATAGACTTACAGAGCAGGCCAGACGTAAACCCACACACACACAGAGTCAACTGACCTTTACTAGGGTTGCCAAAGATCTAAGATAGGGAAAAGATGATGGAATACCTGTGTTTGAAGTAAGGGGGATTAATCGTAATGAATCTTTTACTGCAATGTATTTTTTAATTTAAACATTCATTGTATATTTTGATCACGCTTCATATAGTCATGTGCACAATCAACGAACTGAGTCTTTTTGACAAAGATAATGACAATTCCTGGAGTGTAGTTCAAAGTGATTGCTTCTGGGAGTGTGGTCCACACTGAAGACGGTGTTGTATCTTAGTATGTTTGTCACTGTGACTATAGTTCCATTGGTACATAGACCATGAACACCAAACTAAATGATTTAATAGGTAAACCTACAAAGTCCACCTGTAGAATCAAGATGGAAGAAAGTTATGTCCATGTGCTGGAAAGCTGCAGGTTCATGGATATAGATTTTTGGTATCAGAAGTGGTTCTGGAGAAACAGAGTGGTAAGGATGAACTTTTCTAAACAATTTAGTAGTTCCTGGTACTGATTCTAAGATTTTATGAGACCTAAGTATCATGGTCTGTCCTACTGATAATGTGGAGGGTACTGATCATCTGTGGAATGAACTGTTTAAAATAATCTGCAACAGAGATCCATTTGAATATACAAACGTTGCATGTAAGGAATTTAGTGACTCTATATACAGTACTTATGCACATTTTTGGAAGACTGGAAAATATAATGATGTTGACTGATTGCTTTTAGTATCTCTGGTTAAACTTACTAGTCTTCAAAAGTCTTTTACTAAAGAAAGTCGTGAGTTCTAAATACACATTATCAATCTAAAGTCTTCAAAGTATGGAGACAAATTAATAAAGAAAAACAAGGAGTTCCAAGAGTCAAACTTCCAATCCCAGACATGTATAAATAATCCAAGGGTTTGTATCTGTATCCTGAAGGAGAATCTTCTCTACTTCAGTCATAGAACTGAAGTTTCAGGAACCAAAGCACATAATTTGACTGTCTGAAATACAGCATAAGTTTAACCCTCAGCCTTGGAAAGTATCTTAAGTGAAAGTGAGAGCACTAATCAGAAGAGAATAGTATCCCATATATTGGGACAGAGATATTTGAGAGGAATCTGAGGAGGCTGAGAACATTGAGCTCCTAAATCCTGGTGAGATTATTTTGCCAGCAGAAGAGATTTTCTCCCCTCCAGTGGCAGAGGAGTCCCCACTCCCACACTCTATGGTGCTGCCTTTGTTCATGTACCTGAAGAAACTAACCCTGTACTACCAATAGAAATGGCAATGACCGTTTCTGAGGTAGCTACCAAGCAAGATGATGCTGACATTCCTCAGGATCCACCCTCAGCACCCACTTTCACCTCTAAGCCCATAACCAGGCTGAAACTTCGGAAGGCTCCTAAAGGTGAACTGCTCAGCTTGACCCATGAAGAGGCCCACTACAGCCCAGTGAACTTGGATTTTATAATTCTTACAAGCCGAGGTCAGAGGAACAACTTTGGAAATGGACTCTAAGGGTGTGAGATAATGGTGTTAGAAACATGAACTCAGATCAGGTTGAATTTCTTGATTTAGGCATATTAAGTACAGATTACAAATTTAATGTTGAAGTTCATGAAATTAAAGATGATGTTAAATAATTTATTTGGTTTGCTGACCAAAGGATGGATTAAAAGATGGTCCACTGTAAATGAGCTAGAGAGTCCCGGTACTTGATTGACTGTTGATGATGGGATTCAAAGGCTCAGGGAAACAGGAGTGCTGGAATGGATTTACCAGGTAAAACCTAATCCTCCACACTGGATAAATTCAGAAAACATATCCTCCATGGATAATGTCTTAGGAAACAGGTTTGTGAGGAGGGCACCAGCATCTGTAAAGCACCCCATTATTCTTCTTCTCTATCCCAGACATGCGATGGAGACCTCAGTCACTCAACTGGGAAACTTAAAGTCAGGGGGTCTGACTGGGTCCCACAGTGGCAAGGATTAAATGGCAGCACACAACTGCTGAAGACAAGGTGCGTGTATTCACCTCAATAATTCAGAGCAATTATTGAAATAGGGTGACACACATAAACCTGTAGTGTTAGTTAGTCGTGGTGTTCCCAAAGGTGAACTAGACATGAAGACTACTTTTAACTGGATTTATAGAAGCAGAAAAATTTCAGGGTGAATAAACAAAAATCTACCACAAATTATAGTACAGCTGGCTCTCTTGGGCACTGACTAGATCATGGGTGCGTGATGCTTATCAGTGCATTAGTACACTGGTGGGTTTATAGCTATGTGTGACATTGGAAAGTGAGGCCTTGTGGGAAGACGTGGGTCACTGTGGACATGCACTGGAAGGGTGTTCATCCTTACTCCTCCTTTGATCTCTGCTTCCTGCCTGCCATATCATGAGGTGCTTCTCCTCTGTCATGCCCTAATGCCGTCTCATCCAGCCTTGGAATCAGCTGACTATGACTGAAAACTCAATAAGCTTTGAGCCAAATAAACCTCTCCTCCTTTACCTTGTGGACTTAGGGTATTCTGTCCAAGCAATGATAAAGTAACCAAGACATTGTGGTACCAGAGAAGTGGAGTTGTGACTGTGGTGCTACCTGGCTATGTGGTTCAGAAATCTTTAGAGCTGGCCTGTGGGAGGAACTCGGAAAGTTTTTGAGGTGCCAGCTGGAGAAGCAGCCCTAGAATGCTGCAGGTTGAACTCAGTGGGAGACTCTGGTTAGAGTTTAGAAGACCAGAATGCCGACAGATGCAGCCAGAAGAGATCGGGCTCCAGAGGCTTCCATTGTGTGCAAGGATTACATTGGCAGTTGGCCACTGTGTGTGTTATGATTTGGCAGAAAATCTGTCCACATTTTGCTTCTGTCCTGAGTCATTGAGGGAACCTGAGATTAAGGGCAACAGACTAATTAATTGGGCTGAAGAAATTTCAAGACAGTCTAATTTTGAGACAGTGGCATGGCGACAGTTGGGGGCTTTTAGCCTGTTTTACCTGGGAAATCAAGAGCAAAAAACCAATGGAATGAAGCAAAAAGCTTTAAATATGACCAGAAAGGAAACTCCTGTATAGTTAAAGCCTGCAAAAATGTAGTGGAGCAGAATGTGACAGCTGAAAATAGTAACATTTTAAAAACGGTGTACTTTGGAACAGAACAATAGAAAAGATGGTTTGAGGATATCACAAAAAGCAGCAGGATGCTACCCTTTGCAGCCTCAAAATTGTAAGGGTGAAAGACTTTGCTTTGTGAAGAAAGTCCCAGGGTACCATCCTCCAGAATGGAGGCAGACTAAGGAATGAAAACTGATTCTGTAGAAATCAGTTCACAGTGCTCAACCAACCAGGCACACTGAGGCCTCTGCAACCAATAGATGCAAAAGATCTCAGCCAATGCCCCAGCTGGTGACAGACGTTAGTGTCCTCAATGTGGTGCTGGGTTTGGGTCCACACAGAACGCAAGAGGTGTGAGGTCAGGAAAGATTCCACCCAAATTTCAGAAGACATGGATAAGTCAGCCAGTGTGTTTCTAGAGGACAGTTCATGATTCTGTGAGGGTAAAGTCAGTGCAATGGAGACCCCAGGAGTTTGGAAAAGCCAGGAATGTGGGATGACTGAGGGAAGCTGTAAAGAATGAGCAAAGCTGGCCTGAGAGAGGATATAAGGGGTACAACCACTAGGAGTACCTTAGGGGCAGGACCATGCAAATCTTTTGGAGTTCACATCTTGCCACAGATCGCCCCAGGTGCTGGACATTATCTATATGATTTAATGTTTTATCTGCTGAATTTTACTGTTTCTCTGGCCCCATTCCTTTCTACCCCCCTATTTCTCCATTTTGCAATGGGAATGATTACGCTGTGCCACCGTATGATGGAAGTGTTTAAGTTTCTTTTTTTATAAGGGCTCACAACTAAGTGTTTGCCTTATATCTCAGAGGAGACTAGATTTGGATTCTTCAGCAATGCGAAAACTGTCGGGACTTTGGCAGCTTTTAAAAATAGACTGAATGCACTTTGTATAAAGAAATGTATATGAGTCTTTGGGGATCAGGGGCAGTTAATAGCTGGATGTTTCCCCAAAGTCTCATGCACTCACAGGTGGGGCTTTAGGGCAGAGATTAGATCATGGAAACATGATACTTATCAGTGGATTAGTCCACTAATGAGTTTATAGATAAATGAGGCTGGGGAGTAAAGCCTGGTGATAAATGGGTCATTGCAGGCATGGCCTGAAAGATACTATCTCCCTGTTACATCCTTTGATCCCACTGCCTGGTTCCTACCTTCCATGGGATAAATAGTTCTCTGCCATGCTTCTACACGATACTTCCCTGCCTAGGAGCCAGCTGGCTATGGACTGAAACCTCTACAATCTGGGGGGCAAAATAAACTTCTTCTTTAATTTGTGGCTGTTGGGTATTGAGTCTCGGTAGCAAGAAAGTAACTAAGGTAACTTTCATAGTCATTTTTGAGACTAGCCTGAAGTCACACATTGTCATATCTTGTGATGGTGGATAAGATTACATAGTAGGGTTTTTATTTGGCAAAAATTGCTATAAATATTCGACTGGTGAGGAGTGATCATAAGGTAAAAGTTTACACTTTAACCTCCTCACTTCAAACACACTTGCCTCATCATTGTTGATAATGTGCCTTTTACTGTAACAAATGTTTAGAAATCTAAATATTCACTGTATCTTTTTATTGTCCTTTGCACATGGAAGTAATTTGCTAGTGGAAAATAATAATTTATATCTTCTAGTACAGAGATTATGTTAATGACAATCCAGTAGCAGGGTACTATGTCATATGAATTCTTATGTTATTTATGCAAAAACTTTTAATACAAGCCTTGAATAATAAATTCAACAAACTATACATAAATGAGTTAAAAAAACAGATACAAGGTACATCTCATTGTCTTCTCCAGACACAGAAAAAAATACTTTATCCACTTCTGTCAACAATATACTATCAGGTTAATAACATCCCTCAGTTATTGTGGGCTAATCAGGTTCACAAGCTCCTGAAAGAGTGTATGGCAAAAGCTAAATAGAAGAGGCAAATGGAATGACTTCAGGGCTCCAAGAGGAGCAAAGCTCTCTCACAGAATTTGAGATTCTGTCAGGGCTAAGACCAAGACCTTCTCTGGGAGGCCCATATTTATTTAGTTATCAGAAGAAGGGAATGGAGTACTCAAGAAGGGCAGAACCACTCAAGGACTCCTCCAAGTAAGGTATTAAATTAATCCATGTAGGAGTGAGATGCCTGAGGCTACAGTCTAGTTGAGATCAGATCCAGGTGTTCTTGGGTGTGATCTTGTCCTATCCATTTAGGCTTTCTGGCTTCATCCACCATTATAGGCCTTAGTAGGGATTAGTAACTCATAGTGATTCAATTACAATGTGTCAACTGCCCATTTCCAGACAAAGAGCACAGGCACTGGATAGACTCACAAGTAAACATGAAAAGACAATGGGTTAATTTAAGTCCTGCTCAGAGCTGCTTCATAGTGTTTTCCATCAATATGGAAAGCACATTAACTGTGCAACCAAAATTTTTCAAAGTGGCTTGATATCTGCCTAGTAAAACTAAACCTTTTGTGATGTTTGCACTAGTTGAACATTTAATAATATATGTTATCAATGTGACTAAATATCACAATACATTTTTGTTCTGTTATTGAAACATCATTTCTTTCTGATTTATATTTCCAAAGGAAACAGGAGTACCTCTGTTGCTATAATAACTATCACCAGAATATTTCTGTGCTAATGACATAAATTCCCTTGATCACTCACATTTCTTTTTTTTTCTAATAGTTCTGATCTATTTTTAATGGAAAATAAGACAGGACACTGACAGAATTCCTACATTAAAAAAGTAAGCAATGTATGTAAAGTATCTTAGGAAGTAAAGTTGCATTGTAAAGAGTAGTGTGCACTTTTAAATCATGTATCAGAGAAAGTGATGTGAATTGATGGTAGGCGCTATTATCCATGAAAAGATAACTTCATGAGGCTTCAACTCTCACATTTTTTTTTGCTAGAAGTGAGAAGAACAATGCCCAAATATCTATGTCTTAACTACTATAAAAAATTTGACAGCACAAAACTTCAGTTTCACCTTTCCACTTACATGTCAGGGTAATAAACTGTATAAAGATTCTCATCATGCCATCTGTCCAACAGTTCCTTGAAAAAAGAGCATTACAAATGCCAGGGATCTGGGACACAGAAAACTCAGCATAGACATCACTTATCATGGGGATAGAAAGCTGGAGCTAAAACCTAGATTTAACTCAGGAACCTTTAACTTTTACTCACAGTACAAATTGCAGTCAAGATGTGGCCTTGTTAGGCTGTCTGTTCAAACTGTTTCAAACGGTAGAAATATCTCAGTAAATAAAAGAAAAGATGTATGTTTATAAGTCTCTGTATATGCATATTTAGACAAAGATACAAATGGTCCCTGACCTGAATTGTTTAACTTGTGCTTTTCCACCTTATGGTGGTACAAAAAACAATGCACATTCACTGGAAGTGAAACCTCCAATTTGAACTTCGAAGTTTTTCTAGGCAAGCAGTGATCCTGTCTCAAGATTCTGGCCATCTGCCCGTCAGCCATACAGTCACTAGGTAAACTGAGGCCTCCCTAAAGTGCAATATGTTTTCCTTTTTAGTACAATTATGTATGATATTTGGTAGGTTAGGATTATTCAATGTATTTTTGGCTTACATTGTTTTCAACTGGAGATGTGTTTATCTGTACATAACCCTAATGTAAGTGAAAGAGCATCCATACATTTATTCTTGTCACATTTTTTTAAGTCATATGAGATTAAAATGATGGTGCTTCATCTGGGCAAAATGAAATGAGATCATTCGACCTCACACTGTATACACTGCTTCTCAGACCTGGTTGGGACATTTTTACAAAACAACAATTCCTAGACCCCTATCTCAGATCAAATTAAAAACTTAAAGAATGAAGTGCAGAAATATTTATATTTTAAAAATCTATTTCATTCTTTGATGAGTTTCCCACATTAGTTAGAAAAATGAATAAACTTTACAGTGAGTTTTATTCTAGCTCCGAGGAATGAAATGAATCTCTTCCTGGAGACTTGCATTTATTTAAAGAAACTACATGTTATCTCACTATGACACAGAAGTCATCTGGTGCCACATCCAGGGAATAGAATAGATGAAACAAAATAAAAATGCTTTTGTTTATAGAAGTGGCTGTAAACATTCGATCTGTGTGGATGATCATAAAATATGGTAAATGCTTTAATTAAAATTTTTATTATAGTAAAAGACACATTGCCATTAATCCTCCACAAATATTCAAAACTCTCTCCTTTTCTTTGGAAACACTTATTGCTCTTGGCAATGTATCTTTTTCTGTAATAATTTTTAAAAATTTAAGGTGTCTTCTGATCATTCCTTGTATATAATGATGACAAAGTAAAAGTTTACATATTAAGATCAAGGTGAGAATCTACCCTCACAATTGTCTTCCAACTTTATATTATATCCTAGTCAATGCTGCAAAAGAAATATAAGTGAACAAATTTAAAAGGAAAAACAAAATTGCTCACAGACAACTGCCCATATTAGAAATCTGAAAAAATGACCAAAAAATCCTGAAACTAAAAAGAAATTAAAATAGTTACAAAATATACAACTAATATATAAAATTCAATAAATGTCCTATATGCCATCAATTAATATATGGAATTTGACATTAATATACACTAGCATTTACATTAGCATTCCTCCCAGTGAAATACTTGAGTATAAGTCCAACAAAATATGTACACATAAATGTGTAAGGAAAACCATAAAACTGATCAAAAACACCCAAGAAAAACTTAACAGGAGGATATTTCATGTTCACAGATAGGAAAAGTCACATTGCTCAGATATCAGTTCATCTCAAATTGGTTAAATGCAATGCCAGTGAAATTTCCAGCAAATTGCTTTTGTGCATATTTATAAATTTTACAGAGAAGTGAAAGATTTGGAGTAGACAACTTAATATTGAAGAAAAGTGTCTGTATTTGATAGAAGGTGCATGAATAATGTATTTTAAAATATCTTCCACTGGTAAAAATTTCTCCTTTTTGGAAAAACAATATAAGGTTTAACAATTATTTTAAATATTTCCATGTTCCTAGCATGATGAGAAATACACAGTTGAATAAACCTTCCTAGGCTTCAGATTCCTGGAAGAAATAAAAATAATACACAAATCTGTCTATCTTATAGAACTGATATAAATGCCAGTTGAGATAATTCCTTTTTAAGATTTAAAATACAATAGAAATTCTAGATTAAAATTAGTGAGGATTAATAAATCAATGCTTTATGAACAAAATATTTTCTAAGAAAAAGCTCTTAGTGAAAAATGCAGCAGTTCATTGTTGCATAGGAAGCAACACATTTTTTGGCTGTTTGAAAGCTAGAACTTTACTGCCATTGACAGAGATTGTTTCAAAAAGAAGTGAAGTCTTTTTGAAACTTTTTCCAAGAAAAAAATATGAACTGTGATCAAATTCAAATAAATATGAAATCCCATCTTATCTGGGCTTCCTTTATACAACTAGTAAGAGAAATTGTTTGTATTTAAGGATTTATGCAGAAGAACAGGGAAAACATAGTGAGGGAAAATAGAAGGTGCTGTATCAGTCATGTGTAAGATGGAACAAACGTAAGTGTCATGAAGGAGGTGAAAGATACCAGTCTTACCAATCTCGGTCTCTGATGTTTGTATGGTTACTTTGATGAGTTCAAGCTTAGTTATTCTTTTTGTCAAATTTTTAAAAATATTTTTTGTTTAATTTCTTTTTTAATTAATTAATTTTATTGGTACATTTTAGGTACACATAATGATCACATTCATCATAAAGGATTTGTACCTGTATGTGATGTATGTAGATGATTCTCTTTTCCCATTCCCTCCCCTCTTCCCCTCGTTTACAAAAGCTTCATTTCCATTTTTTCCTTCTAGTTTTTCCTTTCCCTTCCTTTTCCCCTCTCCCCTCCTCACTTCCTTTTCCATTTGAACATTTTCTCCTACTTCCCAATATCTATTATACATTTTAGTATTTATTTATAATTTCAGTTTCTTGCACCATAAAACAATGCAATATTTACACATGTGTGTCTAACTTATTTTGCTTATAAATATGGTTTCAAGGTGCATCCATTTACCTAGAAATGTCTCCAATTTATCCTTTATGGGTGAGTAATACTCCACTGTATAAAAACACCACATCTCCTTTATCTATTCATTAGTTGATGAGTATTTGGGTTGTTTCCATGCTTTAGCTATTACAAATTATGCTTCTATAAACATGGGTATGCACATATCACTGTGGCATGATGCTTTTAATTCTTTGGGAAGAATTTAATTCTTTTGAGAACAATCTTTTTTGCAACAGACTATATATATGGAGCTTGGAAGAATAAAAGGCTTTAAAAAAAAAGATCAGGACCTAAAGAAATCACAAGATAACTGCACTCAAGCAGTATGACTAGCAAATCTATAAAACTGTTTAAGCTATAAGAAACCCCTGCAGTTTAGGGTTATACAGTTTATCATATATAGTTTTTATCTTAAATAAAATCAAATGAGAAAGTATGATGGTTGATTGATTGTGTCAGTCTGAGGAAGAGAAGCTTAATCAAATCAACTCAGCAATTCCACTCCTTAGTGTGTAGAAGACCCACCCTAGAACTGTTCGTGGCCTGGATGCTATAAAGGGGAAATGAAGGATGGATCTGCTTCTGCTTCATTGAAGCAGCTGCAGTCTTAGCCTTCACCCAGACATCATATCCTCCTTTCCAGTGCAGATCCTTCTCCCTTAGCTATAGGACTCAGACTGACTCCTTCAGTTTCCAGTGTGCAGACACACTCTGCACACTTCCTCCTCTGACTCTGTTGGAGGCCACTGTAAGCCAATCTTGTAGATTCTTACACATTTGCATAGCTTGTGTTATATGCTTTTCCAGCAAACACTGACTGATACAAAAAGTTAAAGAAGAAAGGTTTTAAAATAAATTGTTTTGTGTTTTCTTGCCTTGAAATCTTAAAAAAGTACAAATCACTATAAGCAAAGAAAATGTACTGCCCTTCAACTAAAAGTCCACATAATCCTTTTGCCAAGCACTGCAGTTTAATTAAATAAGAAAATACAAGTTGTATCATATTAAGTAAAGTGACAGAGTTGAGGTAATACTTGAACTAAGATGAATTGACTTGTTCCCATTGCACTTGTTGAAGGGATAATTGGAATAGTTTAAATAGGAAAAAATATGAAAGGTATATAATACCTTTTAAAAATGGTTTGAGAAGATAAAACTGTAACTGCGGAATAATCAAAATTTTTTTTGGATCTTGATACACTAATAGAAAAGGTAAAGTCCTTGCTGTGAGATAGCAACAATATCTAAGTGATGTTTTACAATTCCAGAGAAGTTTCTCTTCTTGTGTAGTATGTGGTGGACTAACTAATGGTCAACTTGGAGTGGTCAGCTGAACTGGGTCAGCGTGATGCTGGGTGTGGAAGATCCACCCGAGGATTGTTGCAAAAATGACATAAAAGGAGAATGGGTGGGAAGATTGGACTCTGCTGATTTCTCAGGAGTTTTGCTGTGACTGGTTTTCCTGATAGGAACTCAGCTGTTATCTGTCACTTGGAAGGGCTATGTTTCCCTTTGGGGGAGCTCTGGTCCATACTTTGAGCATCACTTCCCGACTCCAGTGCAGATTGCTCAGCCTGCTGGCACAGATCCTTCATACCACTGACGCAGGCTTTCTGGCTTCCACCACCGACTTTGGGCCTTCCATGTGCAGACCCTTGATACTGACTTGCAAGAGAAAATGAGGTGGGCTCTGGGCCTCCAGCTGGACTTGCGTGGGACATTGCCATGGGATCCAGGCCGTTGGCTGGATTCCTCGAATCTCACATGTGGACAGATTTTTTCCCACTCCTCTGTAGTTGAATTGTTGAGTGAATATTATAAAATAATTCTATATATTATGTGTCCTGTATTAAATCTATTCCCTTGCAAACTCTGACTATAACAATATTTTTTAATTTACATTAATATTCTGAAGCCAATGTTATAGTAATTACTGTTGACAAACTGGGGTGATTCACCTAGCACCCCTTCTGGGAGGTGTTTCTTTTTTTTTTTTTTGCGGTACTGGGGATCAAACTGAGGACCCTGCGCTTGCTAGGCAAGCACTTATTCCACTGAGCTATATCCCCAGCCCAAAATGAAGGCTTCATCATGTCACTTTTTTTTTTTTTTTTTTTTTTTTTTTT
>PVLD010012081.1:0-62082 GCA_004027595.1 Dinomys branickii | reverse complement strand
TATAACATACAGGGGTGTATACAAACTGCCATGGTTGGAGGTGGGAAAGCACATATGCTCACAGCGGACCGCCCGGTTCCACCCTGTCGTCGTGCTATGGGTGGGGGCGGGTCCAGACCATGTGGCTCCAGCATTACCGTTCCCCACCCCTTGCAGCTGGGCAATGGGTCTCCGAAGCTGAAGCTACGAATGCCGAAACAAGGGCGTGGGCCAGGGGTGTGCTTGGAGCGGCAACCTCCTCCCTCTCCATCTCATCTCCCTCCAACTGCGCCATGTCAGATCTGCGATCCCCTCCTCCAGAGGAGGTTCTGCTTAGACTTTCCGAGGGTTTCACTTCCTATCTCAGATCCCTCCCGAGTTCAGGATATCCACCTCCCTCCTCTCTGTCCTTCACATGTTGCTATATTGCCGTGTGTGAGTGGCAAGGAATGAACTCTTGAAACTCAAAACAAACACAAACAACAAAGAAATCAACAGTATTTTATTAACCACAAGAATACACCAGCAATTCTATTTATGATTTGCTAGAATAGGCAAAACTAATCATGGGTTGGGTGCTTGTCTGGAAAGAGGTAAGAAGGCATTTTCTGGGATAATGCAAATATTTTAGTTTTCAGTGAGAGTTACATAGGGAGGCACAATAATCAAACCCCATTGACCTGAATCTGGGAGACCTATGTATTATCTCAATTAGATTAAAAAAAAAAGGAACTTGGTAGCTAAACAGAAGGTGTATATCCCATCTCTCTACTTGCAGGCACACATAATCTTGGGCAAGCTATGGAGCCTCAAAACCCTGGCATTAAGGACTCATCTCCTTCCTAGGGCTGTTGTGAAGACTGAGTTTGATGATGATTAAAAGTGGCTTGGTGAGAACTCAGTAAATGTCGTGCGTTAGTCCCATGTGCTTCAGTAGGTCTGCTGTAGGGTTTTGGTGTTGGTGACTAGAGCATTTATACATTTTGTGAATACCATCTCACTTATTGAAGTTTATTAAGGATGATGTAACATATTAACAGGTTTGCATGGTGGTACAGTATTTATATATATATATATATATATATATATATATATTTTTTTTTTTTTTTTTTGGTGGTGGTGGAACTGGGGATTGAACTCAGGACCTTGTGTTTGCCAAGCAGGCGCTTATTCCACTGAGCTATATACCCAGCCCTGCAGTATAGTATCTTTTTCATTTAATAGGTTTTTTTTTTTTTTTTTTGAGCAAGTAGGAAATTTAAATGCAGTTCTTGCCAGTCAGAATGCCATTGGGGCATGGCTTTGTCTTTAAAGGTAAACCCCAGAAAGAAGACAAATCCATTATGCAAACCCCTGTTTTTGAGGACTGATTTAGTTAGTATTCAAAAATTAATTTTTAGAGTAAGTTTATAGCATCTTTTGGGAATCCAAGTGAAATGTTTACATACTACCCTCTTTCCAAAGATTTGGTTAGAAAAAATTCTTTATCTCTATATCAAATTCATATTGTGCTTTTAAAAAAGTGACTGATAGTATAACTTGAATTTTTAAGAAAGTACTTTGAACAGAACAGCAAATAGTGACAGTAGAGGCTGGACGTGGTGATGTATGCACTCAGTGAGGCTGAGGCAGGAGGAACGCTGTAAGTTGAAGGCCAGCCTGGGCCACAGAGTGAGCTCAAGGCCTGCCTGAACTACATAGTTGAAACCCTGTCTCAACAAGACAAAAAAAAAAAATCCAGTAGTTTACTTAACCTATTAAGTTTGAATTGTTTTGAGTTCAATGAAGTGTGTGGGAATGATGTTAAATACTTTGCCAACTCTGAGAGGTGTTTATTATTGGGTTGGTTTAATTCATGTAGTAAACAGTTATCAGACACTTTACTGAGAATTTATTAGCCCCTGGGAATTCAGTGATTACCAGAGGTTTGAGGATTCTACTCTGCCTTTGATAGTGAATGTGGATTGTCGGAATGTTTCCTCAGCAGGGTGCTGTCCTTGGCTAGTTCTGGTGTTCTGTACATTTTGTGCTTTGTTTCCAAAGCCTCAAACTGATAGTGGAGGCCTAAAATCCTGCCTTTTAAAAGAATTGATATTATTTTCTTAAACTTGACATTTCTTACTAAGGTTTGCTCTTGTTATTCCATACTAAAAATGACAACAAAATGTCACATACAACAGCAGCTGGGTGTTGTGGAAAGGTCACGGACGGTGGGAACAATGATTTAAGATTGAAACTGAGCTCTGCTGAGTGCTTTGAGGAGTCCATTAGGCTTCTGCAAAATAGTGGTGCTAATACCTTGAGAAAGGCATTAGTGCTTAGGAGATTAAGGTTGTTAGAAGATCAAATGACAGACTACATGTAAAGATCACTAGGAGGGCACCTGGTGGGTGTGAATTGCTAACATTTATCAAGTCAAGCCCCATCAAAACTGCTCTTCTGTTGACTTACACTCTTGGGAGGTAAGCACTAGTATTACTTCCTTTGAAAGATGAGGAAACCAAAAACAAAGAAGATGGTAGTTTGCTGAGGACACAGGGGTGCCAGGGTTTAGAACCCAATGCCATCCTGTTTTGTGATTAATAGAGGTCCATAATAGATGCTAATTACCTTGCTTTTTAGGTAAAATTACTTGTGGAGCCTTTACAGGCTGCAGGAAATGAGAGGTGACAGAGAAGGAACCAGTTGACTTCCTGAGCATGTTCTTACTGGCTAATGGGTCTTCTACCTTCTGTCAGGAGGAGACAGTGAACATATCAGATTCTTTCCCCAAACTCTCCAAAAGTCCCCTTGTCAAATGGCCTTCTCTGGCATTATCCTTTAGGCCTTACCCCAGTGGCCCCAATTAAGGTGGAGTAAGTCTATCAATTTATGAACCCAAAATGTGGACAATCACAGTTGACCTAGACATTGTGAAGCCTGTGTGGAAATTGACATAGATCCATTTCTTCTTAGCCTTTTGAAGGCAAGGTAAAGATGCACCCCAGAGCACCATGGTACCAAGAGGAAAGGTCAGGTATTAACCTGGAAAATTTTGAATTGCTCATATCCATTGGCATTTCTTTTTCTCTCAGATTCTGGAAGACCTTGAATTAAAACTTTAAACAAACTCCAAGTGATAGGTTAAAAACTGAACTGACTTCATGAAAACTTAAGTCACTTAAGCCAATTTATTAAAATAATGATTGGAGGGAGACGATGTTGTTAAATAAATACTATATAGATACTTATACCTCTTTTCATATGACCCTTTTCTTTGGTCCATATCCATAAGTGCTGATTATTATGTAACATTCTAGCCTCTCCTTCATAGTGCAGGGTTGACCAGAAAACTGGAATTCCAGGACCACTTGCTCAACCATTCACAGGCGGACGTACCCAAGAACCGCAGAGAGAAGCACAGCCTGCGGAATAGGTAGCCACTGGAGACACTGGGCTGAAGCCAGGTGGTGCTGGGAGGAGCCCTTTGCAAAGCATTGCCCGGAGCCCTGTGCTTGCAGGAATGCTGCTCTGCACGGGTTCTGTCCATGCAAATGAGCCCTTATAGCTCAGGGCAGCATTGCTCTCTGGAGGGAAAAAGGATTCTGGAGGAAGATCCTGTAAGGATCTCCTCTCCCAGTTGAACTGACATCCCTAAGCCCTTGTACAAGCCGTTCTGCTGAGTGCAAGCTCCATGCTGGTCTTCTCTGGCTCACAGGATGGGCTTGGCTCAAGTCAGGAGAATTGCAGGATGTCGTCATCTCAGCCCCTTCCCCATTGCCCACCGCCCTTCTGACTTTCAGCCCTTTGTGTCGGTTCCCATGGTTACTTCTTCACTGCTAGCAGCTGGAATGTGTCTGGAGAGGAGGCCGCCTCCCCCACCGAGCCAGGCCTGCCTGGGGCGGGGCCGCTGAGCCGCAGCTGGATTCCTAAAATGGGGTCACAGTCCAGTACCTCCCCTTTGTCCTGGGTTCGGTACCTTTCCCAGGCTTGACGTGTGAGGGCTGCAGTAGGAGGAGACCTGCGGGCTGGTGGATGGCTGACAGTTTCCTGCCCTAGGCTGGTCTGTACTAGCTGTCCCTAGACGTGCCAGACTCCTGCCTGAGGCCCAGGGAAGGGGACAGACTGATTGCCCAAATACGCAGTGTGATCCCTCCTTCCCTGCCAGCCTGCCCTTTCCCTTTTCCGCCAGGCCATCCATTACGAGTCGGTCAGTATTCACCTGGCCAGGCTCTACTCTCTACAGATTGTATGAGAGACAGGTTCTCGAGTCCAGCACAGAAGATAAGGCAGGCACTGGAAAGTGGGAGAGTGGGGGAGCTCAAGATTCCAGCCGAGAGAGAACAAAACTAGCCAAGACATTGTCTTGGGACTGTCTCTGCCATCACTCAGAGTCTTCTTCAAGACTTACAACTGTGGGCGGAAACTGAGCCCTGGTGGTGGTGGGGGGGGGGTGGAAAGAAACCACAGAAGTCATCGTGCTTGAGTATAGCACTGGAGGAGTGTAGCACTGGGGGGGGTGTGGCACTGGAGGAATCATACTCCCCTGGGGCAAATGACTTTTCTAGAGATTTCAGCTCTAAAGCTGTGAGTGACAGGGCCTTGGGAAAAGGGGTCACGTGGCCCCCTGGGAGCCTTGTCACTGAGTAGGGCTTCACTTTCCCACTTTCTTTGTGGTGCTGAGTAAATTATTGAAATCTGCTGGGCGTGGTAGTGCACACCTGGCCAGTAATCCCAGCACTCTGTATAATGTTTTTAAATGATGTTTTGAGAATCCATGCTAGATGGAAGTCATCTACCTGACTGTGTGCTGTATAAGCTAAATATCCCTTATCAGAAATGCTTGGGACCAGAGGTGGTTCCGATTTTCCATTTTTTGGAACATCCCCATAGACTTTACCAGTTGAGCACCCCTAATCTGAAATACAAAATACTCCAAAATGCAGAACATTTTGAGCATCGTGTCAGTGTTCCACAGTTTTGTATTTCAAAACATTTGGATTTTCATATTTTTTTAGGATCTTAAGCCTTATAGGCCATATGAAGGGGCCCATAAATTCTAGTGTTGGGGTACACAGGGACAGGCTAAGAAAAGAAAGGACCCCAGCCTGTATTACTCTAGGCCATAGTAACAAAGGGAAAGGTGAAATAAGGGGTAAGTAGAAGCTCAGCTCATGGAACCGTAGTTACAGACACCTTGCAAGTGTGCCCTGGCAACTGCCTGCAGTTCCTGTTCTACGTGGTGGCTTCATTTCAGGACTCCGTCTTCCATGTAAATTATGCTTCCATAGACCTAAGTGACAGCTGGGGAGAACCGTGGAGCCAGAGCATCTGCTTTGGGAGATAGCGGAGGTTGGAAACATGTAGGTTTGAGATTCAGAGGCATTCACTGGGTGTCTACCATCTACCCTAAACAGCAGAATAAACCTTGGATATTGTGGACAGAAATGCAGTTGGCACAGGCTTAAAAACACGCATGAGCTCCTTTCTACGAGCTGGTAATCCTCTTGGGCAACGTAAGGATTAGGTCTCCCTCTGAACAAGGCGGTCAGTTCATTTTTGCTAGGATTCCTCAGTTGATGACTGATTTAGCAAGACACCTGCTTTCTCAAAGTGAATGACAACCTCCACTTCCATTTTTACATCCACCCCTCTCCTCTAGGCAGGTCCAGGGTTGGAGCATTGTGTTTGCAAGCAGAAGGGAGAGAGAAAGCCTGGTTCCTACAGATAACCTGGGGTCCTAGCAGTCTCTCCACCTTGCCCATTTCCTTCCCACCAGGGCCTGAGAGCTGAAAAAACCTGTGCGCTAACTTTTTTAAAATTGCCAGGGGGCAGAACATCCATTGATGGGCTCTCCCTGCCTAGTGCCAACACTGATGAGCACAGCTTCCAAACTAAGAATTTGAGGTTAATTCTTTTCTTTCTTTTTTTTTTTCTTTTTCTTTTTTGGTCTTTTTGAGACAGGATCTCGCTATGCAGTTCAGGCTGGCCTTGAGTTCACTTTGTAGCCCAGGCTGGTCTCTTCGATCCTCCTGCCTCAGCCTCAGGAGTGCTAGGATTTCCAGGCACACACCGCCATGCCTGGCCCTTTATTGTTTTGAGTCAAGTTCTCAGCATGTTGTTCAGGCTGGCCTTGAACTCACTAGGCCTCAAATTTGCTGCTGTGACCCTGCCTCGGGCTCCTGAGTGCTGAGGTCACAGGTATGCGCAGCACCCAGCTCGGGGTTAGTTCTGCTGTCCTTGACCTTGGGGAGCCATTTGTTTCCCTCCAGTCATTGTCCCCTGTGGTTATCTGGTCCTAAGGAGCCCAGACGACGCCCTGTTTTTCCGGCCTTTTTCTGCTGAAACTCCTCAACTTTACAGTTACTTGTATTTCTCCCCAAATGCTTTGGGCACGGGTAGGTGCCCTTTTCATGGAATTAAAGAACTCATCATTATACCACCAGTTCATACTGCTGTGACAGCTTTCCACATTCATCTTCCCAGCGTAGCTCATGCTGATTCAATGCCAGTAGCTGCCATCTTATAGTGGCGTTTATGCCAAGGGGCAGATGGCTCTGTTCCCGCTTTACAGATGAGGCCTCAGGCTCAGGAACTGGCAAAGCCAGGCTGGATCCCAGGTCGTTTGGCTTCAGATCCTGTGTGTGTCTCCTCCAGGCGACCAGCAATCAGAAGGGTCATGCCACTGAGCTTCCCACCTGGAGCCTGTGTGTAGCAGAGCTCATCATGTGTTGACGGGGCCTCAGGTTATGTTTTCTCAGTCATAATCTGTCATTTCTGGCTCTTTTCTACCTTCGTTCATGGACTATTAAAGGTAAAAGGGACTCAAACTCTTACCTACCGATAGCCACCTTTCACACAGGTGGAAAGAGCCCAGAGCGTTCAGGCGTGTTTCCCAGAGTGACAGAGGGGCCTGGTACAGTCCCTGGCTGTGGGCCCAGCACTGTTTCTCTCTGTAATAGTGTGTGTGGCCATTTAAAAGTATCTGCACTTCTTTTTGCTAATGTTTTGCAGAAATAAGAGGGAGAATTATCAAATCTTTTTTCCTGGGTTACTGCCACCAAGAGCTTCCTCTGTTCTCACTACAGACGCTCCTGCCCCATGCAGCACAGTCTAGGGAAGATGCAGCAGATGGATCTCGGTGGCACGGTGTTCATTTGGCCACTGCCGTACCTTCTATGGTATCTGTGGTGCAGGTGTTGGCCCATTATGGTCTGGGCATTGACTGGGTTATATTCTCTGCATCCTTCCTACCTAGCAGACCGATGGTATGCTGGTGTATGTGGTCCAGGCAGAACTTCAGCCTGGGTAGATGGTGATCCCCATCCGTAAGAGGTAGGGAGCCCACCAGGAAGCTGTTCTGATGTCTATACAGAATATAGCTTTTATTAGATAAATATTCACTGGGCATCATCCCTTGGGGAGAACCATACTGGGCCAAGGAAGAGGAGAATCCCAAATAAATTAAGATTTGCAAGTGTTTAAGAGCTTCGACGTTGCTATCAGCCAGATCTGAATGCAGATTATTTTCCACACTTAGATGACTTTCTCTGCTTCTCTCTGTTTCTCTGTGAAGTTTGGGTTTAATAGCATAAAGGTACCTGCCTTAGAGATCAGGAGTGAAGACTGTCAGAAGTTAAGTAGGTAATAGTTGAGCACACAGCCTGGCTCAAAGCACTCCCTCAAGTAATTGCAGCTTTTGGGCCTGCTGCTTTGTTACCTGCCCCCCTCCCATATGACTGGGGAAACCGCACACGCGCACACACACACACATATACACACACACACAGATGGTGTCATGAGGTGAGGAAGGAAGCATGCCAAGTGCCCCATGTTTTGTTTTCCAGCACTTAGCACTGTTTGTAATGTGTCTGTACAGTTATTTTGCTCGTCATTCCTTTAATTTATAATTCCACAGAAGGAGGGCTTACCACTGCAAATCTAGTGCCCACTGGAACATGTGTTCCGTGGTGACTTGTTGGGATGGTGACTGGGCTGGCTGTCTAAGTGGCCAGGCTTTGGGTCTCGGCCTGAAATGTGGTGTTAACACATGCTGCATCATTTCAGTGGTGTGGGCAGTGTTAGGAGGTCTGCAAGGGCAAGCGTGCAGTCGGATGTCAGGTGGGGGGGCGGGGGGCCCTTCGGATCCTGCCCTCAGTTCTCCAGACCTAGGGCAGTTGTGCTTGGAAAAGAAGGGTCCCCTATGACTTTATGACTTTCTACCTTCTTCTGAAGTTTTCCTTTTAAAGAATCTTTTGGTATTAAATGTGCCCCACCTTTGTCAAAGGAGTTTTAGGATTGTAGAATCCAAAGGTAGTATTAAATAAGATCAGAGCACAAAAATAGGAGGTGGGGACCCTGTTGCACCAGTTCTGTGGTTTATGGTTCCTGACCAGGTAACTCCATCTATGAGGCTGCCTCTGCATCTGTTAGATGGGGAGAAATAATGCCTGCTTTATGCGCCCTTTAGGATTATTGAGGGTGAAATGGGATAATATATGGGAAACTGCTTTACAGGCTATAATGTCTGATATTAGAGTAAGGAATTGCAGTGCTTTGCTGCAGAGATTTGCATGGTTCTTTGGAGCTACCGCTCCTTACGTTGGTGAACAGAGAGCGGGGGTAGCAGAGGGCCTATGCCAAATTTCTTCAGGAGCTATTCCTCTCCCTCTCTTCACATTGGTTTTCCAGAATCCCTACTTCCTCTTTCAATGAGTATTTTCTGTTGCTATTGGAACTCACAGAGTAAAGCCTTCCACCAGTGTGAACTCCTTTTTCTGCCCAGGCTTGCTTGTCACTTCCTAGAGAAGATTTTCCTTTAAAAATATGGAGAGACAGCGGGGTATAGTGGCGCATGCCTGTAATCCCAGGCTGAGGCAGGAGAATCATCGTGAGTTTGAGATCAGCCTGAGCTACAAAGTGAGCTCAAGGCCAGCCTGAACTGCATAGCGAGACCCTGCCTCAAAAAAGAGTTTTGATGCTTTTGCTCAGGTTAGTTTTTAAAGAGCTAGTTTTATATTTTCTGATTATTATGTAATGTCAATTGTAGAGAAATTGCAAAATACAGAAAAAAGACAACATCACCTGCAATCCTACCACCTTGCAGAGTATTTTTGGTATGTTTGTTGGTGTTGGTTTTATGCTCATCTTTTTGCCTCATGTGAACTGCCAAAGGTGTTGTGAACAAATAAAGAGGGGTGCATGGTCTATCATGGGCTGATTGCCAGGACAGAAATATTCAAAGGTCAGTTACACTAATGAGGGCATAGTGGCGAGCACTTGGCCTTTGGCTGTATGTCTTTCTGTTTGTTTGATTTAACTTTACTTCATTCTTAAATAATTGGTAAAATGAGGATCATTACTATGTCAAGTAGCAAACTAGTTACTGTTTCCAAAGCATAGTATCTGGTGCACACTATGTGCTATTAGCTGAATTGGTTCTTATGTTAGAGGACTGGCCCCCAGCTTGGCACTGTTGGAAATGGGTAGACCTACAGGAGGTAGGGGCTGGTGGGAGATCTTCAGTTCACTCAGGGTGGGCAGTGAGAGCCCAGCCCCTTCTTCTTGCTCTTTCCTTTCCTGGCTGTGAGATGAGTGGTTTTGACCTGCTCCATGCCCTGGTCATGCCATAGACACAAAGCAACAGAGCCAATGAACCATGGACTGAAATGCCTAAGATCATGAACCAAAATAAACCTTTCCCTTTATAAGATTATCTTAGGTATTTGTTATAGTGACGGAAATTGACCAGCACACCTTGTGCCCAATAAATGCGCATTTCAGTGCCACGGATGAGAAGTTAATATTTATTGCTCAGGCAGTGTTCTAAGTGCTTTGTACTTACCAACTCATTTCTAACCACACCTGGAACAGGTCTGCTCATCCTTGCAGGGAAGGAGCTGAGGCAGAAGGTTAAATGCAGCATGCCTGAGGTCCGGAGGTGACAGGTGACAGAGACTAAGGAGGAACTCTAGCACCTGTCTTCAAAGTCCACATTGTCCGCAGGTATCTTAGAGCCTGCCACAAATTGGAGCTGTTTTTGGCTCTGAGTGTTTGCAGCTGTGGGCTACAAAGTGTAGTGATGGCATCATTAGTTTGACTATGGACTCTTGGGTGTGGGTCATGGACATTCTTAAGTTCTGGGCTAGCACTGGCAAACGGTGCAGTGCAGTGGGTGAAGGGACTGAAGTCGGCATAAACCTGAAGCAGATTAATGTTTCTTAAGCAGGTTAAAAGATTTGTCTAGTCGTTTGGTTTTTTCCTGTCTACCCTTTTCCTGTCTTTGTGCAAGGTTTACCTGGGGGTCACTGGCAAAGACCTAGAGTTAGCTAGATTTATGGTTTCGGGAAGAATCAGATATGTGCTGAGTGCCAGTGGTATAAATTACACTTGAGAAGCTTCAGGTGCAATCACCTGAGCAAAGGTAGCACCCAGAGCAGGTGCAAATGGACACAGGTCCGAGATGTACAAAGCGCATCTATTCTTGGCTAAAGGGCTGCGTGTGGCCCTCCTGTAACAATCCAGCTGTGGGGCCAGGGTGAGCAGGTGGTCTTTTAGTACTAGCAAGCGCCATGCCTTTGAGTAAGAACTGGATAGGGTGCAGGCCTGAGAGGATACAGAGTGAGCTTCCTAAGTGGGAAGGGGTGATTGGGAAATAGAGGAGAGGAGTGAAAGGACAGTGACCCAGAAGGGTAAGGCTCAAATGGGCAGATAGCACAGGTCAGCAGCAGGAACAAGAAGGCTTTGAGAGAGCGCAATCCCTGGAGAAGGTCTTGTGAAAGCTTTGGCAAGTCAGCAGCAGAAAATGAAGAGCAGCTATGTTTGGCCAGGGACTGAGCTCTGCACCAAAGGGTGTCAGTTCTTACACCTAAAATCTAGGTCTTGTCTGCCTCTTAGAGAGGCTGCGAGGACGTGCTGGGGAACCTACAGCAAGGACGAAGGAGCCCTGGTAACCCCGAGGGGGCGTGACAGAACAGAGAAAAGCAGTAATGAGGCCAGCTCTTTGTGCGAAGGGCAAGGGGCAGAATAAAAAAGAAAAAGACACTTGGAAAACCAAAGATGTGGCTTTTCGTTGGGCGTTTGTCATGAAAATGCGGACGTACTGCCTGCAGGAATCCAGAGGAATTTCTCCAAGGGGCTCTGAGAACACACTGAACCCTGTGTAAATGTTCATTGCCTACTGAATGACAAAAGGCATTCTAATTGCTTCCAAACGTAGGGCAGAAAAACAGGGTGAGCTGTGCCAGCTCTTTGCCCCCCAACACTGGTTTTCTCTGTCCCAAGAAACCCCATGCCAATAAGATGAACCAAAAGTTAGTGCTGAATTTTATTCTTGAAAAGAAATGGATTCACAGCCTCCTCCAGAAAGTGACTAGTAGAAGACATTCCCCTTCCTCAAAATGTACTATGCACTATTTAATACATTTAAGAGTTTAAGGGGACACATATTCCCTGTATGATCTCCTGTAGGTCATATCACAGATGTGTACTGTGTGTCTGCCATGAGCCACGCACCAGGCTGATCCTGGGTGAACACAAAGCTAAAGAATTGAAGCCAGGTGTGCACCCTGACCTGGCCGTGCTTGTTGTCCAGCTGATGAAGCAGGGAGCAGGTTCAGTTACCTGTGTGCTGATGAGCAAGAGAAACCGAACATTTGCTCCAGATAAGGCAGAGCCGTCTCCCAGGAGTGGTGTTGGACCTGGGACTAAGTAGGAGCCTGCCAGGCAGTGACTGGAGAAGAATATTCTAGCCAGAGGGAAAAAGCTTGTGAAGGCAGAGCTGGGCGGGTGTGGGAAACCTCCAGGGATGCCCCAGAGGTGGGGAGGGGGTTGGAGCAGTGGTGAGACCCAGCCCACTTGAAACTTCCCAGCCCACAGTTAGGTGCTTGGATTTTATCTGAAGTGCAGGGGCAAAAGACAGGATTTAACTAGGGAATGGGTCCATGCCTGTTATGGTTGATACATTGTGTCAACTTGGGGAGTCTGGAGGTTTGGCTGAGTGACTCAACAGGAAACCGGGGTGCTTACTTTGTACACATCCTGAGCCTGTGGAAGAGGAGGGCATGGAGACTGTGAGAGCTAGGGCGTCCTGGGTGGGGGTCAGGCTGTTTACAAGCTAAGGGAGAAAAAGAGGCTGCTTGCAGTCATTCCTCCCTTTTTGCTGGTTGTTTTTGCTGTGCTCCGCTGCGATGAACGTTTGCCCTCTGCCTTGTGCCACTGTGCCTCAGAACCAGCCGCGTATGGACTAAAATCTCCTCAAACTGTAAGCTAGATAAACCTTTCCTTCCTTCATTTTTGGCATTGGGTATTTTGTCTCAGCAACGAGAGAAAAGTAACCAAGACAATGCCTTTATGTTTTTTAAAAGGTGCTGGCTGATGGGTGGACAGTGGATTGGACAGGGACAGGACCGGAGCAGAGAAGCCAGTGAGGGAGCTGTCCCCTCCGGGGTGAGACATGGCTGATGCTAACAGATAATCCCTGCATTTCCCCATGGTGGAAATGGTCCGCTGCGAGCAGTCACAGTCCCCCTCGCAAAGGACAAAATAGGAAAATGGAAACTTCACAGCAACCCACCCCTAAAAAGACTGGGGCCGAGTTAGTAGGCTGAGCTTCTTGTCTTTATGTCTGCTTCCCCTCTTCTTGCCTGATTTTGACCGTGTTTAAATAAGCCACAGGAACAGGATGATCTGGAACTTTTTCTTCTTGTATTTCTGAAACGCAGTTCAGAAAACCATTAATGGTCTCTGTTAAAATACCACTTACTAAAGCAACAAGTATGGGTTTGAGAGCTGTGACTATCAGGGTTAGAACGTACTCATCACAAAAGTAGAAGCATGTAGGTGGCTGACCTGGCTTTCTGGTTTCTGAATTACCTGGGCAAAGAATGATGACCTGGTGGGTTATTATGGTTATCACAGTGATTTTGGCTCTGCCAAAGCCTCCTCAGGTCCCTTAGAGTCCCCGTTCACGTTGTGGTTGTGATATTGTGGTACTGAGACTGGAGAACAGCAAGCAGCAGCAACACCCCCCAGCCCGTAGTTCCACCAGCAAGTTAATTTGTGACTTCACAGAGATTTGGAGAAGAAAGGCACAGCTCTGCGGAGCGCTGGCCGCACTTCACCATTCAGAGGGGGAGCGAACAGCTGTGCCTGCCCGGCTCCTGCTGACCTTTGTTGAACAGTGAAGTGGGGCCGGCAAACAGGCAAATAAGAGAGTGTGACCTGAGGACTCTGATAGGCACCCTTGGTAGCGTGCTGCCCTCTCACCTTGAGGGCTGCCTGCCCTACCCTGCCCAGCTGCACCTGCGAGTCTGGCCTGAGAAAATGAGGCCCAGGCTGGACCCTGAAGGATGGGATCACAGGCCGAGGAGGGGACACTTCAGGGACCTACTACGGTAGTCGAGCTGGAAGCCTTGTGGTTTATTCCACCACTTTCCACTCGCAGCTTGATGTCAAGGCTTGTAGAGTGTAGCTTTGGATATCTTTGAGGTGAAAATAAACTCCCTTGGTGGTACGTTTCAATGACAGCCCCGTTGCCACAATTCTGGGCCAGGTCTGGATTAGTCATTCTAAGGCCTATAACTTTCTTTCTTTCTTTTTTTTTTTTTTTGTCTTTTTGAGACAACATTTCGCTGTGTAGTTTAGGCTGGCCTTGAGCTCACTTTGTAGCTCAGGCCAGTCTCAAATGTGCAATGAACTTCCTGCTTCAGCCTCCGTAGTGCTGGGACTACAGGCGGGCACCACCATGCCCAGCAGGCCTACAACATTTGTGCCATATGCTGAATGTTTTTGAAACTACTAAGCTGAAAGGAAGAAGTGTGAATAGTCAATGGTTCTAGTCTCAAGTGAGTAGGATGCCATGTGTGGTTTGAGCCAAGATACAGAGCCTGTGTATCTGTTTGTCCTTTCAGAAAATGGATCTATTAGAAAACCTCGTTTGCTTTCGTCTTTGTGAAGAAGTTTTGGGAGTAACTCTCAGCATTGGGGAAAGCACATGTACCCTTTTGTAAGGAAGACTTGGAGAGCTCTCCCCGAGGCGGGTGGTGTGGTTGGGGCACATTCCCTGGTGAGACTCCAGTGTCCACTGTGAGGCCCTTGCTGTAGGGCCCCGAGGGCTCTGGGGCGGTATATGTTCTGAAGACAGGGTGAGAATGACGTGCATGGGAGGTGTCCCCGCCAGATGGGCTCTGTGTGCAGGTTTGGTAGCGGGGTGAGGGCCTTCTGGTGGTCCCAGGGCTAAGGGGCAGTGGGCGTCCTTGTGCTCATTCCAGGATAGTTTTCTGGGTAGGTTCACCAGTGGTTTTTCACTAGAACATATGCCTTTAAAAATGTTTATTTATTGTCCAGATTATTCAGAAGAATTTAAGGCAGAATAGAGATGACCTGGGTGCTGGTGATTCCCTGGCACTCTCTCCGGCCTGATTCTTGGGCCACATGCTGCGTCTCCAGGAGGCCCACTCGGCTCCTCGGACCTCAGCCTGGGCTCTGATGTGCAGCTTGGTGGGGAGGCTGCTGTGACCCAGCTGGAGGTCGTGGTCAAGCAGTCATACACAGCTGTCCTCTGACTGGCAGGCCAGGGTGACTTTGGAGGGCAGGCAGCACTGGGGTGCTAGGTCTGCTCTCCCCAGGGTGGGAAGGAATCGTGCATGGAAAATCCTCAAAAAAGAGGGGATGATCCCATGTTCCGTGGACTTCCGTTCTCCTTCCCACTTGTTCGCCCTTGCTGCCAGCCCTTCACTGCCACGGCCAGAACCCCTGGGCCCTTCTCAGGGTGTCTCCCAGGAAAGAGGAGCGGGAAAGGAACAAGAAGGAACTCAGCTTCCGTCCAAGCTGGAGAGAAAGGACAGAGCCAGTAACTGTGGTTTAGGCAAAAGAACAAGGAAGTGATTAAAAGCCACAGAGGTTGCATGAAAGCTCTGGCCTGGGCCTGAGCGCTCTCTCACAGCACTGGGGTCTGGGAGAGGAGAAGGTCCTCTCATGCTGCCCAGTGGCTGGTGGGCAGGGGAGTCTCAGATGTGGTTTTTCCATCTCTCTAATCTTTACGTTCAGGTATTGGATGGGAAGATAGCTTTGAGTCTACTTTCTCTCTCAAGTTAAGCCAAAGCGGGGCTGGGTATATAGCTCAGTGGAATAAGCGCCTGCCTAGCAAGCGTAGGGTCCTGAGTTCAATCCCCAGTACTGCCAAAGAAAAAAAATATATTAAAAAAAAAAACTCAAGTTAAGCCAAAGGGCCGCTGGGTTAATGCCTTAGAGGGCTCTGTGAGGATTCCTAGTTGAAGACTACTCGGTTATTCTGTGAAAGGTTTTGATCTGTTAACTCTCCCTGGCTAAGGCTCTTCTCTTCATCCCATAATAAATTCGGTGTTTTTGTCTGCAACTATTTTACCTAACATCTTAGCTGAAAGGGGATCTAAAATAAAGATACTAGAGTAAGTCAGTGATGAGAAAATTAGCCTATTAAACATAAACCATACATGGCCAGCAGGTTAGACAGATAATACACATTATCAAGAAATTCTGCGGAAATTCTGCAAAACAGGTGTGGTAATGGTGGCTACTTCACTGAGAGCTGACACTGTGTGTGTCCAGCTCTGTTCTAAGTGTTTCACCTGAGGTATTTGTTCCTCAACAACTCAGTGAAAGAAGTTGTTCCTTCATGTCATTTCATAGGTAAGAGGACATCATAGAGCTGGTCAGTGGCCAGAGCCAGCACAGACTCCAGAGCCCTGCTCCTAACTAGTGCGTACCTAGTTTCTTACTTTTGCTTTACTATGGAAAAATATTATGAGACTGAGTTTGCTTGCCCAGGACCATTCAGGACATAATGACACAACCTCAACCAGACTTCAGGTCTAGAATTACATTTAATATATGAAAAGCCAAGAATTCTAAATCTGATGAGAAAAGTAATATACACAGGGAGATGGTTGTGCATAGAATACCACATAACTAAGTGTGTAAGTTAGTTTTGCATTACTATAATGAAATACCGAGGTAGACTAACTTTATAAAGAAAGAGCTTGATTTAGCACATAGTTCTGGAAACCAGAAGTCCAAGATCAGGCAGGCCTATTGGTGTGGCCACTGGTGAAGACCCTCTTGGGTGCATCATAGCCTGGAGGATTGTGCCACAGCAGGAGTGAGTGCGAGAGCAAGAATCACATTCTAAACAGGCAACCGGAGAGGGCTCGGGTCAGACTTGCTGGTGTGCCCCTCGCTTCCTGGAGAACTGCTTTAATTACTTCCAAGGGCAGGGCTCTTAGTGGCCTCGGCTCCAATAGGCCTTTTCTGTCGAGGGTCCTACCACCCTGCCGAAGAGCACGCCCCAGCACGTGAATCTGGGGACACACTTGAGCTATGTCCCAACCACAATGCTGAAGTAAACAGGAAAATTTAGCTTAGAAGTGGAAGCTCCCCGTTGGCCTCCTGGTCATGTCCCTGACTCCCTAAAATAAAAAGCGATCTTTTCTTTGATTTAGGTTTCAAGAAAGAGAGCTCTTTGACTTCCATTGTGGGTTCCGGGAAATATGAGGCCAGATGGACTGGTTTATTCCTAACAGCTGTTCAGTAATCCCTTCCCTGCCCACGCAAGGCATATGCAGAGGGGCGGCCTCACCAGTTGGATCTCAGAGGCTTAGAAAAATCCTTGAAGACAGAAATTGAAAACATACACTATACTTGGCAAACTGAGAAAACCCACTGCAAAGTCTGAGGCAGGGGACAGTCTAATAATGAGGCATGAACAGTGTTTGGAAACTTGGTTCCTAGGACTCTCTTGAGAAGTATGCTATTCCTATGGAAGAACACAATGGCAATGGGGGCTTAAGGTTTTTCTCTGGCTTCCAGGAGTGTGGAGGAAGGACCCCGGGAAAGGCGCTCTGGACTGGGGTGGGAGGGGGGTTGACGCGGACACACAAAAGGCTTGCTTCCCAGCACGGTGGAATCTGAACAATCTGAAATAGCTCAAACTCAAGAGTTGGCCCGGGTTTCTGAGCTGCCACCCACGGGCTACAGCAGGGACTGGGGCCCTGGGAGCCACTCCCCCAAAGTGAACTAAGAGCAAGACAGCGTGACTTGGTTTCAGGGCAGCACTTTGCTGGTTTGTTGCATTGAGTCCGATTTGTCACTTAATTATCCACACTGAATTAGAGGAGAATTTACCTTCATGATAGTTAATGTGTCTTTCTCTTTGCTTAGAAGATCAGTTTCTATGACTGGGAAATAGACTTTGTTGCTTCACGTGGTAACATAGGCAGGAAAGGCAGAAGACCCTCAGCTGTGGGCTTTCCCTCCTGGAACCCTGAACCTAGCCATGTTTTCTTGCATCTCCTGGGTCTGTTTTCATGTGTTTTATGTGTTAGATTGAACACGACCATCGTGCTCAGCTTCTTACGCTCTTATTTTTGACAGAGACGTGTGTGCAGAGCTGGGCCATGCAAGTCTTGGAGACTCCGGCACAGAGCACCTCACCCTGGGCCCCCAGCACAGGAAAGCACCGTGGTCAGGAGGGGTGAAACTTCGCCTAAAGCACAGGTAAGAGGCACAGAGGGCAGGGCCGGCCAGTCTGAAGAGTTGAATGCTCAAGAGGGAACCTTGGGGGGGTGGCGTGGGTGGGAGGAGAGACAGGAGGAGGAAGTCAGGCTTAGGTTTCAGAAGGGGATGATCTTGATGGCGGTTGGCATTAGCATTCTGAAGAACTCTAAAGTTCCTGGAAGGTGATCTGGGGGCCCCTCAAATCATTTGATTCAAGCATTATTTGAAAACTACATTCATAATTATTTTAAAATTTGTAATACGTTTAAAGTAGTATTCCAAAATGTAAATTTTTTTTTGTTTTTTGAGACAGGGTCTTGCTATATAGCCTAGACAGGCTTTGAACTCATGGTGATCCTCCTGCCTCAGCCTCCCAAGTGCTGGGGTTACAGGCTACACCTGGCCCATCCAAAGTTTTATACTTTGGAAGTGGTCAGGACAAATGTACAACAAGATTAATTAACCTTTCAACCAGTCTTCGTGTGAAACTTCTCTTCCTGTTTCTGAGAAAAATCCTGAGGTGTCATTGTTAGCCCAGCAGATTTGCAGTGACTCTCCTGTGTGCACCAGGTTGCGAGCCCCGATGAAGCCATGCGCCTCTGTGTTGGAGGGTGCTGGGGTGTCACATGGGCTGTTACATTGGTGCCATGAGGCCATACTCAGAACATTCACCTAGAAGGTGGTGGGCTCAGGTTCATGGAGCTGGGACCAGACTCACAGCCCCTACACTGTGCAGCTTTGGTCTCTGCTGCACCAAGCCTGCTTCACAGGACAACTGTGGGACTTCAGTGAGATAAGCTCTTCAGAGGCAGCACAGAGCCCACTCATGGAGAAAGAAATGTTAGTGGTGGTCTACTGGTGCTAGGGTGTGCTAGCTTTCTGTTAGTCTAATAAAATATTCAAGATAACTAATTTACGCTTTAAAAGAAAAGTTTTCCTTGGCTGATGGGTTTGCAGGTTTCACTCCAAGATCAGGCGTATTTGTTCTTGTTAGGACTCGGGGTTGCTGGGTGGCAGTCATGGGGAGCATCTGGCAGAACAAGTCCTCACCTCATGGCCAGGACGCAGACGAAGAGCTAGAAGAGGCCAGGGCCCCATGTTCCCTTCCTCTCTGGCACAGCCCCATGGTGGAAGGAAATCCCACCGGCCCGCTCCTTGCAAAGGTTCCGGTGCCCCCAGCAGTGCTGTCTTGGGCACCCTGCCTTCCACTCATGGGCCCTGGGGGGCGCTCAGCATCTGCCCTTAGTGCCTGGTGAGCACTGTTGGCACCCTTTGCATCATAGTCACAGAGGTCTCCATGCCAGCATGGGAAGAGGAATTCAGGGAGTGAGGCTGCAGTCGGACTGCCTAGAAGCCCAGCCTGAGTTCTGCTGCTTGCCTGTCACTGCAGGTGCACTGTGGACGCACTCTGGTCCCCAGCTGAGAGTGCGTTTAACAGCTGACCTACCTCTCTGGCTGCCGAAAGAAGTAAGCATGTAAGCACACAGGGCGGTGCTTAACATGCTGCAAGCGCTCCACAAGGGTCAGGTGTCGCTGGTAGCAATTTTCCTGAGTCCAGTTTGGGAATTCTTTAGAGCAGAGAGGTTTCAAGTAAATATTACAAGTTTGGATTTATGCCTATCTAAATTTGCATTTTTCGATTATCTGGCTTTAGAGATTTTTTTTTTTGGTACCAGGAATCGAACTTAGGACCTTGCATTTGCCAGGCAAGTGCTTGTGCCTCTGAGCTATATCCCCAACCCTGTCTGTCTTTAAAACATGCAAATATGCATTAAGATATTTGTTCTATTTTATATACCAAAACAGCAATAAATAGTAAGTAAGACCTATTACATTTTAATAAGAAAACAATGTTTTATACAATACAATAAATACTATTTTATAGAACAAAATCTAGCATTTCTGTTAAGATGCTTTATTGTAATGATAATACTGTATAATCTGCTTTCATTTGAAGAAAACCCCCAAGAGCAGTTTGAACATGCCAGAGACATGCAGAAGCCAGCTGCCTGGTGACTGGGGTCAGGCCAGGGGTGGGGTGACACGACAGAGCCGTCTAGCCTGGCCCCTCCGAGGCAGCCTGAAGAAGCAGAAGCTCTGAAGCTGTTGCGATTCCCTGGGGCTGCCTTCGTCACTCTCCTCATGGCTGGGCCAAACTGCCTCATACCTGAAAGTTAAAGGAGAGGTTTACTTTGGCTCCTGGTGGAGGTTTCGGTGCATAGTCAGGTGGCTGCAGGGCAGGGCAGCAGGACAGAGGAGAGCTGCTTGAGGCAAGGCCAGCAAGCAGTAGGAGAGAAGCCCTTCTAGGCCACCCCACTGTGGCCCTCGCCCTCCAGCCTGGCCCACTGCCAACAGCAAGTCAGCTCTAAACTCACAGGAGGGCGACTCCGCTGATGATGCCAGGCCCCACGACCCAGTCACCTCTCAGAGCGTGTTCTCCTAGGGTGTTCACCCGGTGGGGAATCTGGGCCTTTTCCTCCACAGGACTCCACTGGCCTTGTAGGTTAATCTAGTGTCAGTGCCACAGTGCTTTGGTTCAGGAAGTTGTAGCTGGGAAGTTAGCCCTCTTGCTTGAGCGGAGAATGATCAAAAATCTGACCAGAGATGCCACGGACCTCAAGTGGGTTTAGAAGGCAGCTTCAGCAGGTGAGAGTGGAGAAGGGGAAAATGAGGAGAGGGCCGCGCTTCTATACTGGGGCACCCAGGGTGTGTATTTCCCTGTCCATGGCCAGGACTGGGCAGGAGGGAGGAACAGAGATGGCCCGCAGGCACAGCGTGAGTCATGTAGGCAGGAGTGTGAGCCTGAACAACGCAAGTGCTTTTTAAAGTAACCCCTAAAATAGTGGTGGCGAACCTGTGGCACCCATGCTGCAGCCGATGTGCTGCAGCTTTAGAAGTTTTGCCATCACTGCAAAAAGTTGCCACACAAATGAACTGAAACGTGTATCTAGTGGATATCCCAACCACAAAGAAATTCTCTTTAAAATCCGCTTCAGTGTGCCCATCGGCATGGTCAGAGCTGGTTGCTGATAGCACTGCCTGTGAGAGGGAAATGGGGAGCAGTAGATAGATGAGTCCCTCACCCCTGCTAAGGTCCCATTCCCCGGCACTTTTCTTCGCCTATGTACTAAGACTTTTATTACACATGTCTCCACAGCTACTGGTACATTAGATGCCCTTGGGACAGTCACTTCCTAACTCCTTCCTACTCCACAAAGTCTCTGCAATCCAGGTGTTGCCTATGTGGGACTGAACTGGGACACCTGAGTGGTTCTCATCCAGTAATATTCAGAAACATCCTGATTCCTGTTTGATTTTGAAATCGTTTTAGAATCATAGCAAGTTGTAAAAATAGTACAGAGATTTCTCAACACCTGCCACCTAGTTTTCCTGAACGAGAACATCTTTTACAGCCATAGTGCAAAGTATCAAACCTACGAAGTGGCATTGGTAATTGGGAACACTATAGACCCGACCTTACGGACTATAGATGTAATTCAGATTTTACCTGCTTCCTTGCCAACACTCCTTTTCTTTCCTGGCAGCCTGCGCTGGGTCTGTCTTGTGTTTGTTGTATTTCCTTAGTCTCTTGGGTTCCTCATTCTTTCCTTGGCTCTTATGACCTTGACATTTAAAAAAATTTTTTAGTACATGCTTGCAGTACATAGTGATTGTATTTATTGTGTAGAGCTGGCACATGTACTTAACACATATTAATCTTTCACTTCCTCTCCCCTCCTCCCTCCCCCATCTCTTGGTTCTGTTCTTGTTTGCAAAAGATCTATCTCCGTGTTTTCTATTTTCTTTTATTTTGCTCTTTAATTTGTTTATATTTGGGGTTTGTCATATGAGAGGAACTGTGATATTTAAGCTTGTGTGTCTGATTTATTTCATTTAACATTGTGGTCTCAATGTGCATCTGTTTTCCTAGGAATGAGTCAAATCACTGGCCAGGTATTTTGGAGAATGCCTACCATCTCAGGGTATATGGTGCGTTCTCAAGTTTATTTTTATTTTTATTTTTTTGGTACTGGGAATCGAACTCAGGACCTTGTGCTTGCCAGTCAGGCGCTTCAGCCTGCCGAGCTATATACCTGGCTCACTTTTTTGGGGGGGGCCAGGTATTGAACTCAGGATCTTGTGCTTGCCAGGCAGGCACTGTGCCACTGAGCTATATCCCCAGCACTTCTTAGATTTAGCTTGAGGTTCTCCTTCTGGACAGAAAATCAACAGAAGTGGTGCTGTATCTTTCCTGGTGTATCACACCAGGTTGCATAGCGGAGGGCATTGTTCCTGTTGATGTTAGCCTGGATTGCTTGGTAACCCGGAGTGTGCTGTGTTTCCCCTCAGTAAGTGTACTGTCTCTTTGTAATTAATAAGTCTGTTGGGAGAGCACTTTGAAGCTATGCAAATATCCTGTGTCTATCCTGTGTCTCTTCATTGATTTTTGCATCTTCTGATACTATCTGTGGTAACTGTTACTGTAATGTTCTAAAAATGATTTTGTATTTCTTTTATTCCTTCTCCATTTATTAATTAGAATTCTTCTGTGAGGGAGAACTGTCCCTTGTCCCTCATGTATTTACTCAAATATTAACATATCAGGGAGGGCGCTTTCATATTTCTTCTGTCACTGGCTCACAAGCCAGTATTGCTGTCACTTATTTTGTTGCTCAGATCATTGTGGTTTTGTCCAGTGGGTGTCCACTCGGCCGGCTCTTGTCTGCGTCCTCTTTGGAAATGTGGAAAGGGTGAGGTGCTGGTGTCTTGCTTTTTCATATAGCAAGAGCGCTCTGCGATGTGCTTACCATCTGAGGTGCCTGTAGGTGTCGAGCTGGGAGCTCAGGGTGGATGTGGCATGGAGCCCTGGATACTGATCTTGGAGTTGGAAACCGGCAAGGTTACCTGCTGACCCAACTCCAAGTTCAGCAGGTCATGCTGCTGCTTCATATAGAAAATAGAAAGGATTTTTTACTTGTTTAAAAGGACAAGGAATGAATAAAAGAGAGGCACTCTCTTCTCCCAGATTTATTCAGAGTCCAACCAAATAACCAAGTTTTAGAGACCGTTTTTCGTGGCCTTGGGCTTCTAATTCCGTCTTTCTTTTTCTGTGAGAGCTCTAAATTCTGTCTTGTCCTAACCCTCAGGAAGAATGCTCGCCATCTAACACAGCTCCGCAGGAGCGGCTTCCCAACCTGTCCAGCACTGGGCTGGGGTAGGTGAGTGAGCTGGTAGAGGAGACACAGTGTCCCGGCACACAGCTGAGCTCTCCAAGCCACTGCTTTCCTCCATAACCTCTTGTTTTTTCAGCCTTTGTCGTCTTATCATAAAGTAGCTGGTCGTTACTAAGCATTTACGTGCGCATGGTGACGTGGTATCCGCTCTGCAGAGCCAACCAAGATGAATGGGTGGTAGAAGCGCAGAGCTTGACCCCTCGTTCTCTCTGAGCTGAGCAGTGAGGTTAGTTCTGCGGCACTTTGTGCTTTCCTGAGCTCGGTCCTCAGACCCCGCTGCTTAGGAAGCCTCGGGAGAGGTTGTCACAGAGCGGCTGTGTTAGCAGCCTTCCAAGTAATTCTCACGTGCTTTAGCAAGCACGTGGCATTTTTGCATGTGGGTGAGAGCGTTGGCTTAGCAGAAAAGATCTTTTAAGAAAACTTCGTGATTTCAGTTTGATGCAGTTTATCAGCAGATGATTTTTCCTTTTTCCCTCCTCTTCCTGCCCACAAAGTAGAAGTCTGGCATTTTTGAGCTGTGTGCTAATGTCTAAGATGCTGGTTCTCAGGAAGTTACAAGGCCCACCTTCTCTTTTTTCCCTTGCGGAGCAGCGATTGAGTTGTAACTGGCTCATTTACAAAGGTGACCAAGAGTGAGAGTCCCTCCCCATCGGTGAGCGGGGCGATTCGGGCCACCTGACTGTGGGCACGCAAACTTTGGGAAGCTTTGCCACCCTGAGTGGCATGAAAAGTGCTAGCAGGGTGAATGGCTTTTTATCCCACTCCTGAATATGACATCGGATTGGCCAGAGGGTGGCTGACTAGGATGTTCCTGTTTACTACAAGGTAAGTCCAGATGCTGTTAGAATAAGATTCAGAATATTTCATGCAGGATTCTCAACCAATGAGGCTCAGTAGGTATCTTTTGATGCTGTGCTACATCTGTTTTAAAAAAAAAATAACCAACCACATGTGAAGTTTAAATCTGTTCTCTAAAGAGTCACGAAAAATCTCATTCAGCATCTAACATGCTACAGTGTACTATTAATACTGTCTCTCTGGGAATTCTCTGTTCTTTTCCCTGTGTGTTTGTAAACAATCACCTTATTTTTGTGTTGTATATATCTAGAGAGCCTTTTTATCTCATTCAAATTAGCCAATGCTTTGTTTTTGATTCTGTATTTCTTGGGGAATTTCAGCGTAATTACATCTGTTCCTCATAGGAAAAACCGCATCCCCATGGACTAATCGCCAAGTTTCTCACTTTCCTCATTGTCAGTATTTATATAAAGGGGAGGGAGATTTTAACTTCAGACCTTCATTTGTGCCTTCTCTGATGATTTTTCTTTCTTTATGTAGGTATGTGTTTCTGATGTCATTTCTCTCTCTAAAGAATGCTAATAACATTTCTTCCAAGTTGTTTGAGAAAGTCTGTATCTGCCTCACGTGTGAAGAATAATTCCATGGTGTATAAAAATTCTAGGCTGATAGTTTTTTTCTCTGTTTTTTTTGCTTGAAGGTTTTGAGGAGGTACTTAGTGTAATTCTTACCTCCACTGCTGGGTAAGTAAAGCCATTTTTCTTCTGGCTTCTTTCAGACTTCCTGGTGTTATAGGGGGTTGTGGTTTGTTTGTTTTTTAAGACTAGGTCTGGCTGTGTAATTTAGGCTGGCCTTAAACTCACAGCTGCCTCAGCTTCCAGAGTGCTGGCAGTTCAGGTGTACACTATCACTACCAGCTAGACTCTCTGCTATCTGTGATTTTATGTAATGTAAAAAGGACATATGCGGGTCAGGGATATAGCTCGGTGGCACAGTGCCTGCCTGGCAAGCACAAGGTTGTGAGTTCGATTCCCGGTACCAAAAAGAAAAAAAAAGTCTAAAGAAATGACCTATGCCTAAGTGTAGTTTTTCCATCATTTACCCTGCTCTGGCCTCTGAACTTCCTGGATCTGTAGTTGAGTGTCAGGATAGGTTGAAGAAATTCCTAGCCATTGTTTTGGATATTTCTTCGGTTCTTTTTCTTCTCTCTTCTCCTTCTGCTTTTCCCATGATGTATATGCTACACCTGTTGTTGCCTCTTGGCACATGGATATTGTTCTGGATTTTACCCCCCAGGCCTTTTCTCTTCGCTCTTCAATTGTGGAGGCTTTTGATGAGATACCTCAGCATGTACGCGGGGAAACGAGGTGTATAGGAACTCTGTATCTTCTGCTTATGTTTGCTATGAACCTAAAGTTGCTCCAAAAAATAGAATCTAGCCAAAACATAAAAGAAGAGAAAGCTGTGAGTGTATTCTGAGTTTTAAAGAAAAGGTGTGTTCTCGTGTAACTTGGAAGTTACAGTAGTACGTGAAAGGAAGTGCTGACAGATTTATCTTACACATCACTTCTCTCTAACACAGCTGGTGATTTGACTGCTCATTATCTTTTCCCTTTTGCATGATCATTTGAAGTCTGCTTTTACCCTTACATAATCTTGATTGGACATTTTTGTTAAAGTTATGCTTAATGCTGGTGCTGGCTTCTAGGGTGTCTCTGGGGGTGCCAGAAGGTTGGAACAGAACAGGCAGGTGCAGTAGTCGGGGTGATTGGTTCAGACCTCCAGCCGACTGGAGCGTTTACTTTGTTACTGTAGGCATTCATTCTGTTATTGTAGTAAACAGACAGTGAAAAAGAAAATGTGAACTGCTTATGTTATAAACTGCCCTCGTATAACTGCTCTCGTATAAAGCGGTCACAGGGCAGGTTCTTCAGGTTTTTTCTGGCATTCCCTCATCCGAGAATGAACAAGAGATCATTCCTTGGAGCTGCGCCATGCTCTCTCCCCGTGTGCGGTCAGTGGTGGTGACGCTCGGCCTCTTTCCTGTTAGAGAACTTAAGGGAACAGTGGGAGGCAGGAACGGAGAAATGGCAGGCGCTCTGCTGTGTTGCCTGTGTTTCCAGCTGTTCCACCTCAGAATCTTCACTGTTCTTTTTATGTGCGTTCCAAGATTTAGAAATTGTATTTAATGAATAATTTCTTTTCTGGTATGATTTTAAAGTAATCAGTTCTTCTTTTGACCACTGTTTATGGTCTTTCACTAGAATTAGTGCTTTTTGCCCTTCCCTGTTTTCTTTGATCGCTGCCATTTCTCATATGTGGCCTCTTCTGCTAGACGAGTGAAACAGAGAAGGGAAGACAAAACACCAGGCATCAGATTTGCTCTGAGAGAGAATCAGTGTCTTTAGCGTCAGAAGTTTGGGGTGTTTGTTTTTTTTCATGGAGTGGGGTTTCGAAGAAAGTGTTACCCAAGCTGCGGCTTTGGCCTTACACAGAATAGACAGTGCTTTCTTTATTTGACTCAACAAATGTAATTTAATGTATTCTTTGGCATTGTACAAAAGTTAATTAGCTTGATTTTGAAATATTTTGGTTGGAATCTGGATTCCTTTAAACTCTTGGGAGACCATTTTGATGGGTCTGTTTGTTAGAAAGGTTTCCAGCCATGGTGGCCCCACAGGTTGCCTTCTCCACGCCTGCACCCCAGTCTGCTGGGCGTGAGGGAGGGAAGTGCTTACCACTTTCTGCTGCACCTGCTGAACTGTTCTTGTTTGTCTGTGTGCAGGGGTCCTCTGAGAAATACCCTCGGCATCTTCTCCCAGAGTAGAAGTGGTGATTTAGGGGCACATAAAATCTGTTTAGTTCTCCAAAGCTATCTCAGCCTCTCTGAGATCTGTGGGAGTCTGTTTGTGTTGGCCTGTGTCACTGTATGAAAACACAACCACCATGAAGCAGTTTCCCCTGTCTAAGCTCTAGCATATCCTAGAGCTCAGAGAGTGAGCCGGGAAGAAAAGTCTAGAAGTCGTTATCTCTGGTATCTAAAGAAATCCATAGGAACCAGTCCCTTCTTCCAACAAACAAAATATCTGGTTCCAATCTGCGAACTGAGAAACAGATTATTACTAGGGTTTTCCCTACCCTACTTATGCCACACTGTCTGAGTTTGAAAGTGAATGAACAACAAAGATGAAAGTCGCTGCAGGTCACAGACATTACACTTTTTGTATCAAATTCTGCCAAGACCTGTGTATGAGTGTTGCTGTGAAGGACAGTGAAACATCCTGGCTCCTCTGTGTGTGCCATTGTCAGGAGGGGGGTAGATGGAGGATCATTGAGAAGAAGAGCGTCTCAGCCTCACCCACGAGTGTCTAAGTGTAGACACCCATGCTCACTGCCAGTTCCTCTCTTTTGTAGTAGTATTTTTGGTGGCAATCAATAAAAATGTTTTGCGTGGAGAGTTGGGCAGAGAAAAACTATGTGGTAGGTGGTGACAGGGACATGGGAACAGGTGTGGAGGACTTGCTACACTTTGCTACGAGAAAAGAGTATTTATCTTTCATGCCAGGTTTAATATTAGAATCTTGTATCTGTAAGATTCACAGTAACTCTTGTGATTTAGTTGGAGAAGCCGAAAGTACCCATGGCATATTATGAGGATGTGGCATTTTAAAAGAATATCTCTTTTCAGAAGGCTCGGTGTGTCGCTATGAGGTTATATTATCAAAGGATCCAGTGGCTCTCACAGAGCCACTTGTTATTTATTTATTTAATTTTTTGGGTACCAGGAATTAAACTCAGGACCTTGTACTTGCCAGGCAGGCACTTGTGCTTGTGCCACTGAGCTACCCCCCTGACCCCCGCTTGTTTTTTTGTTTTTTTTGTTTGTTTTTTTTTTTAATGTATTTGCCAGGAATGTAGCCAGAGCTTGTGCATGAGAAGACTGTGATCCACCACTAGGCTTTGCCCTCAGTTCCTGATCCACTTTTGAAAAACACAGACGTTACTAAGGCAATTGTGAAAGCTGTGGAAAAGTGTTCTTGTTAGGGTTTTTTGTTACTGTTTTTGTTTTGGGGGGATATTGGTTGTATGTTTATAGTACTGGGGATCCAACCCAGGGTCTGGCACATGGTAGGCAAGTGCTCTACCACTGAGTGACACCCCTAGTATTTGGGGCTGATAGTTTTCCTATGAACAGAAATTGCCAAAATAGGCATTGTTGTTCAAATACAAATCATCTATTCTTCTGTATTAAGGAAGATATAATTATAACCCCCAGTTACTTACACAGTCACATGTAATTGTTTTTCTCTTTGAAGTGTGAAAGGGGTAGTTTAGCAATTACTATCAACATTACAAATGTGTAATGACCCTTTGAGTCAGCAAGTCCTTGGCTGGGAATTTCTGCCCATGTATTGACTTACATAGAAATCCATACATGGACATAGTTACTCATTACAGTGCTGCTAGTAAGAGCAAAAGACTGGAAACCAAGAAAGGTCTATGAAAGGGTCTTGTTAAACAAATACAGTGCATGCAGATAAAATGAAATAAAAGGGATTCAGAAGCACTGATGTTGTGGTCGAGTGACAACTGGTGGTCAACTTATAACCCCCGGCTGAACTGAATCAGCATGGTGCTGGGTGTGGGAGGCCCACCTGAGGGCTGTTGCCAGCAGCATAAGAGGCAGAACTGGAGAAGGAGAAGGCGGCTGTTGGGAGCTGAGAAAAGGCTGTTGGGAACTGGTAGAAGCTGTAAGGAGCTGTTGGTTCTGTTGGAGGAGCTTGTCATGCTGGCTTTCCTGATGAACTTGGCTGTTTTCATCCTCCAAGGAGCTTGGGTCCTTGTTGGCAAGAATAGTTTCGGTTCACTTTGGGGGAGCTGTGGTTCTCACTTTGAGCGTTGCTTCTTGGCTCCAGAGGGGAAGGTGGTATACTGCCAGTCTCCTGGAGAAGCTTGCTGTGTTGGCTTCCCTGATGGGAACTCGGCCATCTTAATCATCAAGGGAGCTCAGGACCTCACTGTTGCTGAGGGTAGCTGTGGTACCTTTCAGAGGAGCTCTGGTTCTTACTTTGAGCATCGCTTCCTGGCTCCAGTGCAGATCCCCCAGCCTGCTAGCACAGATCCTTCATCCCCCTGGCACAGACTTTCTAGATTCCACCACTGACCTTTGGGGCTTCCCAGCGCAGATCTGTGAAAGAGGCCTGCATGAGATATTGTTATGGGCATGTAGGCCTCCAGGTGGACTTGTGGGAGGTATTGTTATGAACTGTAGGTCTTCAACTGGACTCATGCAGGACATTTCCTTGGATCCAGGCCCTTGGCTAGTTTCCTCGGTTTTAGTATGTGGACAGATTTCCTGCACTTGTGTATCATTCTTTGGGTATTACGAATAATCTTAAAAATATGTGTCCTGTATTGTATTGTTCCCTTGCAAATAAACCCAAACCAACTCAATGACCATGGTCATCTTTCCTGCACAAACATGAACATGACCATCTTTTCTGGAATTATGGAACATATTAAGTTCATGAACCAAAGCGCCTCTCTCTCTCTTTCTCCCTCTCTCTTTGTTCTCAGTACTGGTGATTGAACCCAGGGCCTTCACGCTCAGCTATTTCCCCATCAATTTTTTATTTTTCATTTTGAGACAGGGTCTTACCAAGTTGCCCAGGCTGGGCTTAAACTTGTGACCCTTCTGCCTCACCTTCCCAGGGTGCTTGGATTACAGACTTGTGCCACAACACCTGACTGTATGTATGTTTAAAGTGTTTAATAATTTAAAATAGACATGGAAATAGAAGATCATTTGAGTCCTGGAGTTCAGTGCCAACCTGGTAACATAGCAAGATCCTATCTCAAACAAACAAATAGATGAGGAAAAAAATGGAGAAAAATTAGTGACACTGCCTCCCACAAAATACCCCTCAGGAAACAATGCTTTCTTTTAGCTGAGCACATAGTATTCAGTTAGTGTGTCATGAAGACCCTCAGCCAAAGTACTTGAAATGTTCATTCAAATAGACTTGATTTACAGGGCTATGTATTGTACTTTGTTTTTTTCTTTTTTGGGAAGGAAGATGGGTGGACTAGAACCTTGTTATGGTGGCCTTTGTCCTCTGCTGGAGTGTTGTGCCTGGGATAATGGGGGGTAAGCAATATGGTCGTTTTTGTTTCACGATGATGGTCATCCCCATCTGTTGCACATTCTTGCACATGTGACTCATGTCTTGGCTAGAATGTCAGTGTACCTGGATGGCCTGTGCACCTGACCAAAACTTGACTCTAATAAAAAAAAAAACAAACTTGACTCTAACTTGTAGGATATTTTCCAAATCACAGGTTGCCCCTTTCTGCACTCATCCAGCATATACCAGTCCTTCACGGGCATTCTCTGCTACCAAAGCTAACTTTGCTAACTCTGCTACCAAAGCTAACTTCAGACCTCATTTATGTGAACTTTGGGTGCTTATGTCCAAACTGTCTCCAGAGCCTTTGGTATCCAAAGATGACCTGAAGCCAGTGCCGCCCTCTCCGCACTCGCAGGCTGTGGCCCCGCTCTGCTGGGCTCTTTGAGTGCCCCACACTCATTCTTGCCTTGCAGGGCTTGACAGTCCTGTGCCTTCTGGAGCGCTCAGTATTCTCCCTCTAGCTGTGTAGTTGGCTAACTCTAGCTATCTAGGTCTGTGCAGGTCCCTGACTTAAACAGGGGCCTCCACACACACTCGCACATGAGGTGGTTTTATTTCCTGCAGAACCCTCACCTCCGTGGACTGTCCTTTATATCTGCAGCTCGCTGGCTGCCATCTCCTTGCCCTGCCCTCCTGCTCCCTGCGTGGTACTCACAGCTTAGCCAGCCAGAGCTCAGGCTCTACGTCTGAGTGCAGATGTCAGCCCCACTCCCCTCCCCCTAAGTGACAGAGGCAGGTTGCTCAGTCCCTCTTATTCACCTCATTTTCTTCACTCACAGTTCTGGGTTGTAAGTATGGTGTAAAAATTAAGCAAGAAAATCCTCCCCAAGTGCCTAGAATAATGCTCAGTAGGCGCGCAGACATTCTTGTGAATGAATAATGCCTTGATTTTGTTTCACACCTTCTCTCTCATGTAAGTCGCCCCAGCAAGTTTATAAACCCTTTGAAGCCACCCGTGACCTCATGGACCTCCAGCCACCATTTAGTGAGGTAGTGGGAGGCTGATGAGTACTGCTGGAAATGCCACAGTGGATTCTGTTTGGCTTTTCAGAAGCATGTTGTTGTGCTCCCGAGTCTCTGCTGGGGCAAGATCATCTAGGAGGACGTCACGGCCTCGTTAATTCCTCACTAATTCCGGCTGCGTCGGCCTGCCCGTCCCACGCAGGGAAGTTTCCTCATCTGCGGTCAGGAGTGCAACACATGGGCTTTGTGTGAATCACACCCTCACACAGGAGTCAGTCAGCTGAAGTTTTAAAAAGTTGTCTTCTGACTCTTACTGCTATGTTCATGATACAATGTACTTTAGGAAAACACTTCTTTATCTTTTGAAAGATCGAAGTGACCCCAAAATGTAAAAAGCGTGCTGTGCTCTGTAGGAATGCTCCTGACATTATTTGCACCCTTGAAAAAGTTGGTAAGCAGCTGTTGGACTTTTTTAGTTACCTCAAGAGACAGTGAGTTGCATTGCCAAAATGGAAGGCTATTAATAAAAAGAGTTTGCTTTTCAATGGATGGTACGTGCACATGGTACAGAATTTTAAATTACAAAATTGAAATGTACTGAAGATAAATTTTCCTGCCCAGATGTAGTCATTATTTTTAATCCTTGGAATATCTTTCCAAAAATATTCTTCATATTAATAAACAGATGCGATTGTGTATACACCCAAGTTTTTACATTTCCCCCTGTGGACTGTACCATGGTTCTGTATCTTACTCGTCCCTTAGTGATATATTTGCAGATACTCTAATCCTAAAGTGTACAGAAGGATAACTTTTTGACAGCCATGTGGTGTCCATTGTATGCATGTACCACACCCACTTAACAGGTTTGCAGATGTCCCTTTCCCAGCAGGCACTAATGACTGAAGGGCACTCCATGAGGCCTCACCTTTTAAAGCTTCCACAGCATTCTATCAGTGTCACGCTTGGGGACAACTTGTAACACATAGGACTTCGAGGACATTTAAGAGCTGAGCCATAGCATTCCACCCCTGACCCCACAGGCTCAAGTCCATCTCACAGGTGCAAAATGGGTGCAGTCCATCTCTAAGGGTCCCCAAAGTCTTAACTGTTCCAGAATTGCTCAGAAGTCCGTGTCCAGCGTCCCCTTCAAGACTCAAGGCAAACTCTTTACAATAAAAATCAAAAGGCCGTGTTACATATTTTGTAGATACAGTAGCACAGAATAAAGGTTTCCATTCAGTACAAAGGAAGGGTTGGACCAAAACTCAGCCGGCAAACATTAAACCCTAAATCTCCATAACCAGCATCCGGACACTCGGGCGGGACACGGGCTCCCAGGGCTCGGCTGTCAGCAGCGCCCCAGCCTCTCTCAGGCAGGCCGTGCGTGCCGCTGCAGCTTTCCTTACCAGGTGTTCACATCAGTGGCATCCCTGTCTCCATAGTAGCATCAGCGCTACTCGGATGGCTCCACACAGCACCCCGTCAGGCCTTTGGCCGGAACTGTGGCTGCCACATGCTGCCTGTCCCCCTGGCTTTCCTTTAAGATTTTAGTGGAAGTGTCTTGACCCTGGAGTGCTCATGACAGTCCCTACATTCCTGTAAAACCAGTGTCACGAGGGCAGCAGACTGCACCTGAACCTCCTTGAGCTGGGTTTGCAGCAGTCTTCAAGTGCGTTGCTGGCTTGGGTAGTCCTGGGTGAGCAGCAGCTCAGAGTTTGCCTAGAGTATAGAAGGGGACTTTTGCCTTGGACCTTTGAGTAGTGCTGGCATAGTTAAGAAGTTGGAGACCGCTCCTAAAGATCCTGCCCTGGAAGTTTTTGAAAATATTCCAAACCTTTGAGGCATTTCCAAACCTTTGAGGCGATGATGGCTATGTATGGCTTGCTAATTCCTGAGATTCCCTCCAAGCATCTGTTCTTTGGTCCCAATACAAAGCACTTAGCTACTTTTTATTTTCTCTTATGGTACTGAGAATCACACAGGGTGCTCTACTACTGAGTTATATTCCCAGACTTGGAATCCTCCTGCCTCAGCCTCCCTTGTGCTGGGATTATGGGCAAATACTGCTACTTCTGTGCCTAACATAGCTTTTTTTTTTTTTGGAAACAGGGTCTCACTACACTACATAGCCCGTGCTGTCCTTGAAGTCACTGTATAGCCCAGCCTGGCCTTGAGCTCACAGCGATCCTCCTGCATCATCCTCCTGCCTAAGTGCTAGGATTATGGGCATGTGCCACCATCCCCAGCTTGGCTTCTGTTTAATAGCACTAGCGACCACATCAGTACCTTCTTTGGCTGGAACTCTGTGCATGCTCCTTTTCTTGCCAAACTGTACTTCTTCTATGTCTATCTGGTCTGCTCTCTTTGCCCTTGGTTTTCATTGTAAATTTAGCTAAAAGCAGCCATTAATACCCTTGCCACAACCTCAGTACTTTGCTACCTTGGAATTTCCTCTGCCAGGATAAACTCGTCCATTGCCTTTAAGCTTAGTCTCACCAGAGTCTCGAGGTGTAGGTAGAATGCATTAAAATTGGTATAACACCAGCGACCTCTAGTGTAGTTTCCACTAGAGTCCTCGTTTCCACCTGAGACCTCACCAGCAAGCAGCTTCTCGATTTTCTGCATCTCTGTCGGTGCTCTGTCTTCTGAGCCCTGTTAGGAATTGCTGGTTAAGCCCCACTTGCAGCATGCTTGGCTTTCTCCAGCTCACTGTTCCACACTGCCACATCTCTCCCATAAGCTCATTCCAAAGGCTTCTCCACATTATTTCAGGTACAGTCACAGTAATGATCCACTTCTTGGTACTGATTTTCTATTAGCTTTGTGTTACTGTAATATATACTGAGATAGTACTGGAGCATTAAAAAAAGAGACACTGCTGTGGCTTATACCTAGATGTTCCCCCAAAGCCTCCTGTGGTAATAGGTGGGGCTTTTCAGAGGTGGTTGTATCTAGGGTGTGTGAGGCTGAGATTAAAGGTGTGATGCTGGGATTAAGGGTGCCCCATTCTGGGGCACTAATCCATAGGCTTGCAACCTAGATACAATATAAAGGGACTGAAAGAAGCTGCTGCTGCTGCTGCTTGCTGCCTTTTGCCTGCCCTGGCACACCATGGACTGTTTTTCCTCTGCAATTCCTCTCTACTATGGCAACCTGCCTTCAAGCCAGCCAACTATGGACTAAAACTTCTTTAAACTGTAAAGCAAAATAAACTTTTCCTCCTCCTCCTGGGGCATCTGTGGGACTTACCAGGGCCTATTTCCTTTGGGAAGGAAAATATTCTCAGTACTAGCCTTTGGGTTAGGCATGGATAGATGCACCTGGGTGATAAATGTGCCAAGAAGTCATCTTCAGAGTCACTTATGCTGGCACAGGCCTGTAATCCCAGCTACTTGGGAGGCTGAGGCAGGAGGATTGCAAATTCTAGGCCAGCCGGGGCAATGTAGGGGCTGGGAGTGTAGCTCAGTGGTACAGCACTTGTTTAGGATGTGAGAGGCCCTGGGTTCAACCCTCAGTACAGGTAGGGGACGAGTTGTTGGGGTGTGGAGAGCCACTCTCAGCTATGCAGTGCTGCCGCACAGAGTTCACCAGCATCTATTGGCTTCTCCAGGCTAGTCTCTTAGGCCCAGGGCTCACGTCCTGCTACTGAGAGGGGTCCTGCTGACCCCATCATTTAAGTAGACCAAACATGGAGTAGGAAGAAGACAGGATATCTATGTGAAGTGCCCCTGGGTGTCTCAGGCAAAAGACACTTTTTGTGTTTGCTTGTTCCAGATAAGCTCTTGATATGTAGCCCAGACTGGCTTTGAGCTCATGGCAATCTTCTTGCCTCAGCCTCCTGGGAACTGGGGTTACGGGTGTATGCCACCTCATCCAGCTTGAAGTCATATATAAATGGGTTTCAGCCCTGGCTCACAGGTTTCCTGGCTGTGTGATTTGGGCCTGCTCTGAAGGGCTGGAGGCACGCGGAGTAGGAATTTCTAGTCACTGGACAGAACTGTGGCAGACCAGGAGCAGTGAGGCAGTGAGGGCTGAAGCTGAGGAGCATGGAGCACCTCAGAGGGCTGGAAGAGAGGCGGCTGCTGGTTTCCGGAGCTGGGCATCCTGGGTCAGAGCGGCACCGGCAGCAAAAATGCCAAAGTGCCAGGATACTGAGCCACAGCCTTGGGCTCCTGTGGTGCCCTCTAGTGAGGGGGCCGCTCCACTCTGGGCAGTGCTGAATCTAGAGGTAGGGGTTGTGTGGGTGTGCTTTGAGGAACAGAGGTGTGGGGGCAAGGAGGGCGTGCCGGCTCCTGTTGATCCCTTGGTTTGCTGCTTCCCTCACCTCTGGCCCAGGCTGTGCTGCCACTTCCTGTGGTTCTTTTGTAGACTCCCGATGGGCAAGGTCTATGTCTTTGCTGGCCTGTGTGTATTCTGCTAATTTCAGGCCTCTGCCACTATCCTGGCAGCTCCCTGCCTTTGGCCAGCGTGCTGTAGGCTGTGTTCACAGTAAACCTTTGGCCAGCCTGATTGCTGGCCCTGTGTATCTTCCTGGGGAGCGAGAGCTGGGAGACTTGCCCCCGCCCCCAACAGCTCTTGCCCACCGCCTCTCCCCCATCAGTCTCCCTCTACTTCTTTCTCCCCTCTGTCCATCCTTTTAAACAGACGGAGCTGATGAGCACGTCTCCCCAGCCTCTCTGTGAATTCTTTAATAATGATTGACTCATGATAATGATACTTAACATTCTTGAGCTCTTACTATGTGACAGGTACATTTTAAATCTCAAAAACCCTGTGAGTAGATTGCTATAATCTGCTTTTTACAGATAAGGCAATTCAGAGTGATGAAGAATTTTACTTAAAATTCACAAAACTAAAAGCCAGTGGGATCTGATTTAAAAATGTAGATGAGAATCTTTTTTTGTCCTCTCTCAGAGCTATGTTATAACCTCAGGCCAGCTATAATAGTCTGCTTTCTGTAACTGTAACAAAACGTCTGGGGCTGGATAATACCTAAAGAAAAGAGGTTTACATCCAAGCATGGCAGCATATACCCATAGTTCCAGTTACTCAGGAGGCTGTGGCAGAAGGATCACTTGAGCCCAAGAGGTTTATTTAGTTCACAGTTTTGGCAGCTGAATGCTCTTGGTTTGGCCTCTGGTGAGGGCCTCGGTGAGGCAGGAGCCAGAGAGTGTCAGGGGTCAGGTGTACCCTTTTTACAGCAACTCCTTATTGTGGGAATGGTGAGAACTCCATTAATCCCTCTGAGTATGGCCCCCAGTGAGAGACCTAGTTACTGTCCCCAGGCCCCACCTCTTAGATCTTCCACCACTCAGTGTCCGTGCTGGAGGCTAAGCCTTGCCCAGACCTCTGGGGAAATATACTCGACCAGTCCACACCCTGGCACCCAGCTACCTCATCTTGAGAGAGATTGGAATGTTTCCTGCCTTTGTTAGCCTGACATGTTTACTAAGTAACTGCTAAAAAAAGTTATATGCACCACTTTCTCTTGCTTTATACAAAATCAATTTTCTTATGACCATGCTCTCCCTGTAAGAGTCAAAAATGCATGTATATTTCAAAATCATCCGCTGTCTTGAGAAAAACCCTTCAGTGTCTCTATACATTGTATTTTATTATTATTATTTTTGAGACAGGGTCTTGCTACGTAGTTCAGGCTGTCCTTGAACTCACTATGTAGTCCAGGCTGGCCTCAAACTCAGCATTCCTCCAGCCTCAGCTTCCTGAATGCTGGGATTAGAAGTGTGCACCACCACATCCAGCTATTTTATTTTATTTTTTGAGGCAGGTTCTCACCATGAGCACAGGCTGGCCTTGAACTCACAGCAATCCTCCTGCCTCAGCCTCCTGAGTGCTGGGATTATAAGTATGCACTATCATGCCTGGCTCTTTATACATTTTTAAAAGTTATTTCAAATTAGCTAGGTGTGGTAACACATGCCTATAATGTAATCCCAGCACTGGGGAGGCTGAGGCAGGAGACTTGAGGAAGATAGATACTTTGAGGCCATCTTGGGCTACACAGAAAGTTCAAGGTTAGCCTAGACTACATAGCACGATCTTGTCTTAAAAACTAACCAAAAAAAAGTTATTTCAGATTAAAATGAGATTAATCCAGTCTCTTTGATTAATCTCCACTTTTTAGATGAGCAGAGGCTTAGTGGCTTTCCACAGGTAGGGTCATACAGCAAGTTAATAACGGTCAGGGCAAGACCCTGACTCTCCCGGCACCTCGTCTGGTGTTATTCTGATCTGCTTCACAGATGAAATTTTACTGGCATCAAGAGTGAGTTTTCATTGTATTACAGAAGCTAATTTGTGTTTCATGGAAAAGAGGCGGGTGGGTTTTTAGCCTCAAGGCCAAGTACAGTGAGTGGGGATAATTTGCAGTTGTGATTTTCACCACTTCCAAGTGGGTTCCTCGATCCCACGGAAGTGCAGAACTGTTTCTAAGAGGCAGAGAATTTACCCCTGCAGTCTTCCTGCTTGAATGTTTTCAGCAAGAGTGAGACCACCTCACTCTTTGGCCAAAGAATCCTGCCACTTTCTGTAGAACTGTAAGTCCGCCTTACCAGACTTCTCCCTCAGCCCTGCAGGCAGAAGGACACTCTCACTTCCCTTTGGCCTGCTCAGTTCTTTGTGTGTTGAAAAGTTGAAGCCATTCACTTGCAAGATGAGAAACTGTTTTGGAGAGTGCTTTGTCCTGCAGCTTAGAGCATTGTCAACTTAGGGTGGGGCGGCTACTCACCTTCATGAAGTCCTTACCAAGAAATAAGGCCCTGGTACCACTCACCTGGCATTGGGGTATGGCAGAGGACTTCACAGGCCCCAGGAAGCTTCTCTTTGTAGCTCCAGAATCCCTTGGGGAAAGGGATTAGTGCTGTCATTGTTCGTATACGAAGAGGCCTGGAAAGATCCAGAGGTTCCTGGTGCTTTACATTCACATAGCGTGAGACGTTACCAAGTAGGAGGTTTAGGTCAACGTGGGAACTCTTATGCTAATTTTATGCCATATCTGTGTGATCTGAGATCATGCCAGCATCAGAAGTGAGCTAAACAATGGAGCATAGAGTAGCAGTGATAAGAACAGTCTTTTTTTTTTTTTTTTGTCTTTTTGAGACAGGGTCTTGCTGTGCAGTTCAGGCTGGCCTTGAGCTCACTTTGTAGCCCAGGCTGGCCTTGAACTTGGAATGGTCCTCCTGTCTCAGCCTCCTGAGTGCTGGGATTGCAAGTGTGCGCCACCGTGTCAGGTTTGAGAAGAGTCTTCTTTGCAGTACTCACTGGGTTACTTTTCCATCTCTGAGGAGATAGCCGAGAAGGCTGCTGATGTTTGGGGTCCCTCTTCTGTATCTTCCCCAGGCGCAGTGAACCCACGGGCCGCCCTCATTCATGGCATACAGCCAGATGTGAGGAGCACCAGTCAGAAGGCAGCATGATGCGGATATCACAGGGCACAGTGGGCCCCCCCTGGCACCAAAGCTACCATTCCAGGTAAGTGGCGGCCACTGAGACCGAGGAGTTCCTTGCAGACATTGTGTGCTCAAAAAGGAACATTTCCTTCTCAGCTTCATGCAAAAGTCATCTCCACCCTCCTCCTAAAACACCTCGCCTTATGAATGAATCATTGTTATGTCATGGACTGGAGCCGTTGGGAGACAAGAAAATCCTTAGAGCACTAATGGGTCATCTGACATAGTTATAGAGCCCACCAGATATTTCTCAATTGCCCATTATAATACTGCATTAGAAAAATTGACAGACTTCTTTCCCAATGCTTATGTGTCCTGTTGGCTTTCGTCAAAATCCTTTGCTTTTTGTTCGAGTGATTCTATTCATGCATTTGAACACTGCTTGCTTCCCACCCCAAGGCACTATATCTTAGCTCAACAGCAACAACTAAGATAAGCAGGACTGCTCAGTGCATAGGTGATCTCATGTCATCTTTTATTCACTTCTTTAAAGCCGAGACAGTGTGGTTCACCTCACTTTATAGGATTGAAAATTGAAGTTTGAGCCGGGAGTGGTGGCACACACCTGTAATCCCAGCACTCGGGAGGCTGAGGCAGGGGAATCGTTGCAAATTAGGGACCAACCAGGGCTACAAAGTAAGCTCAAGGCCAGCCTGAACTACATACTGAGACACTCTCAAAAAGGCAAAAGAAGAAATAAGAAAATAAAGAAAACTGAAGCTTGGAAAAATGTCACTTGTCTTAGGGTAAAACAACTGATCAGTGCGTGAGTCATGACAAATCCAAGCCAGGTTCCAAAGCTTTTGCACGTAGCTGCTAAGTTGCTAGGTTATCCATCCTCCACGTGTTTGGTCACTGGTGGGACAGGCAGGTTTTGGTCAGGAGAGACGGAGTTGTAGGAGGAGGGATTTCGTATGGCAATCACACCTTACACCAGTGAGAGGAACTGGGGAAAAGGAGCCAACCCAGCCATTCAGACATGAAAGACAATGTCAGGGTCTCCCGCACCCACTGCAGACACAAACCGACATCTATCTGACTTGACTCCATAGTGTGTTTGGGAAAAGCTTAGTGAGAGGAAATGGTAGGGGTGTGGGAAGGGGGAGTGAGTAAGGGTCACTTCAAGCCACAACGTCCAAATGAGATGTGAGCACGAGAGTGTGTGGTGGGGGCGTGCTGCCTAGTGCCCCCTTATCAGAGGGCCCTGTGCGATTGGCAAGGGCAGGACCCAGTCACAGACCCTTATGCTCATGTCTGGTCAGGTCAAGGGCCAAACCCTGGATCTAAATCTCTCATTGGTGGACACAGAACAGCCGTCCCCTCCTGCTATATTATGGTGAGGGCTGACTCCCGCTGACCCCGCCCCATTATAGATCCTCCTTTCCTTTGCCATGGCCCCGTTGCCCTGAAGGAATGTTCTGTGTCCACCTGAGCCATCTTCTGTGGGAGAGTAGGTCCCCTCTCCAAACCCGTTGCTGCCAAGCAGTCCCTGGAGGGGCTCAGAGCCTTTAGGTGAGGAGTGGGAGTTGGAAGAGCAGTGTAGTGTGAAGCACCTGGCCTTTAAGTCTGCCTGGATTCAACTCTTTCACTAGCTGCTGCAGCTCACTTAACCTCTTTGGTCTTGGCTGCTTTTTCTGTGAAATGAAATCAGACCCCTGTCACTTGATCATTGTAAGGATTAAGTAAAATAACATGCAGTTCATGTTACATAGTAAACAATACATGATGGCCAATTATAATAGTCGTACTGAAGACAGAGAGGTACGGTGAAAATTGGTAATGAACTCAAAGGTTAAGGCATGAACCAGCACAGGCTTATAAATGCAGGTGTGTATTAGCAGAGTGCCCTCAACAGTGGAATCCTTACAGCTTTCTAACCCCTAACCTTGGAAGCCTTAAATCCGAACTTGTACTGATGACTAAAACTTGTGCGGCTCCCCCCGCCCCCCCCCCCGAAATAAAACTGCTGCCCTCAGTGCTTGGAATAACCCTCACAGTAACCTGTAGGCCTGGGTGAACTCCTTTGGGCATGGTGGAGGCCACGACTTTCCCTCCCCATCCTGGCCTACAGAGGGTGTAGGTAGGTTGATCTGTCTCCTCCGGTGTCTACACTAAGGAACAGGATAAGCAAGACCTCATCTCAAAATAAATAAATAAAAAATAAAAGAACAGCAGTTTGTAAAAGACTTCATAAGGAAAAGAGATGTATTCAGCGTGTAGTTTCGGAGGCTAAGAGTTCAAGACTGGGCAGCGGCTAGCTCAGCTTCTGGTGACAGCAGATGGTATATGGAGTGACAGCAGTAGACACAGGAAGAGGCCACCTCCTGGGATGGGAAGCCTGCGAGCAATTCGGGTTGTGCTTGCTCTGAGAACAACTTGCTCTTTCTAGAGCTCCCACGAAAATTACTGCCTTCTAAGAGCAGATCTCCCAGTGGTCTAAAAACCTCCTGCTAGACCTCTCCTCTTTTTTTGGTGGTGCAGCAGGGAGGAGGTGGGAGGTTGACACTGTCTTGCTCTATGCTTCAGGCTGGCATCAAACTTGGTGATCTTGCTGCCTCAGCCTCTTTGGAGTGCTGGGGTTATAGGCATTTACCACCACGTCCGACTTTAGACTCTCACCTCTTAAAGGAGTCAGTCATTTCCACGCTGTCTCCCGATATCACCACCCTGGGGAGCAAACTTCCAATATGTGAACCGTTGGGGAACAAACCACATCCAAAATATAGCAGAGTGTGCTTCCTGGATATAACAATACTTGTAGGTTTTTTGTTTGTTTTTTGTGTTTATGTGTGTGGCTTTTTGAGACAGGGTTTTACCATGTAGCTCAGGCTGGCCTTGAACTCACTTTGTACTCCAGGTTTGCCTCAAAACTCACAGTGATCTTCCTGCCTCAACCTCCCTCGTGCTGGGGTTATAGGTGTGTGTCACCACGCCTGGCCTTGGTTTGGGTTCAGAGAAGGTTCTGCTGTGTAGTTCAGGCTAGCCTTGAATTCACTATGTAATACAGCTCAAATTCACAGACATAACCCCTGCCTTAGCCTTCTAGGTGCTTGGGATTACAGGCATGTGCCACCATGCCCGGCAAGGATATGTTTAGTTTTATAAGAAACAACCAAAATGTCTTCCAAAGTGACTTCCTCATTTTGCATTCCCAATAGCAATGGAAGAAACTTACTGTTTTTCTGCATCATCACCAGAATCTGAGGTTGTCAGTGCTCTGGATCTGGGCCATTCGAAGTGGTGTGGAATGGCATCCTATGGTTTTATATGGCCATTCCCTAATGACACACACTGGGGAGCATCTTTTTATATGCTTAGTTGCTAGTTGCATCTGTATCTTTTCTCTGGTGAGGTGTCTGTTAAGGTCTTTGGCCCATTTTTTTTATTTCTAATTTTTTTTTTTTTTTTTTTTGCGGTACTGGGGATTGAACTCAGGACCCTGCGCTTGCTAGGCAGGAGCTTATTCTACTGAGCTATATCCCCAGCCCTGGCCCATTTTTTTAAATTGGGAATTTCTTAATTGAGTTTTAAGAGTTCTTTAGCTAATCGTAAGTAGTTTTGTTTTGAGACAACTTTTTGAGACCACCAGAGTCTGGAAACTGCCTGGAGAAGCTTGTAAATGTGAAGGTCTTACCCTTTCACTTACACTGTCGTTCACAGGTGATGGAATGCCACTGTCCAAGATCCTCCTGTGGTTAAGATTTCTTTTAAAGTTTCTTCCCCTTTTGTACTTCCTTTTCACCTTTTTCTGATTCTAATTTCTCTCTGTGTTTCTGTCACTGGGCCTTGTCTTTAGCAGTCTCACTGCAGAGTGCAGTTGAGATTGTAGGAAGATTGCCAGAGTGTAGCTTTCGATTCCTTAAAAAGACCCTTACTAAAAACGTCCTTGTGCGTGTAAGTCTCCTTCATCCCTTCATGTGCCTAATCATTCACTAAACTTTTTTCCTCCAAACAGACACAAAACAATAGACACAAAATTTCAGCCTCTGTCATTGTTCCTCCTCCTTTTTCCTCTCCTGCCTCTCTCGTTTCTTGGAATCCACATCATGTCATTTCCAGTACGGCAAGTCACATCAGTGTTCTCTCTGTGCCCGAAGGCCGTGACTTCCTCTGTGGGCCCTGTTCTTCTCGCAGCAAGTCTGAGTGATGAATTCGAGGCACATCATCTATAGCTCTGGGTGGTTAGTGCCTTAGAGGACTGAGCAAAGCCCCAATGTGGCCCTTTTTACCCACCCTTCCAAAAGCCAAACATCTCGCATGAGAGTACATTTTAGGCAGGTGCCGTGCCTGTCGGCCTGCTAAATGATAACTGCTCCTCGTGCTGACACTGCTCCTCTCTTTCTTCCAGCTCCTCCACAAGTGACTTCTCCACTTATGACCATGCGTATCTGAGGCGGAGTCCTGACCGGTGCAGCTCCCAGGGGAGCATGGAGAGCCTGGAGCCCAGTGGAGGCTACCCGCCTTGCCGCCTTCTCTCCCCTGCCAAGTCCACCAGCAGCATTGACCAGCTCAGCCACCTCCATAACAAGAGAGACTCGGCGTACAGCTCCTTCTCCACCAGTTCTAGCATCCTGGAGTACCCACCCCCCGGCGTCTCTGGCCGAGAGCGCTCGGGCTCCATGGACACTCTCACTGCCCGAGGCAGCCTCCTGGAAGGGATGAAGCAAGCAGATATTCGCTACGTCAAGACAGTCTATGATCCCCGGAGGGGGGTCTCGGCTGAGTATGAGGTGAACTCTTCAGCTGTGCTTCTCCAGGGTAGGGAGTCCCAAGTATCAACAGATGGCCGGGGCTATGCTAAGTGGCAGAACATCCCTCAGGGCAAGGGAGCACCATCCCCATCCCAGAGCCAGCAGTATCCCAGTTCCTTGGAGACAGCCACAGACAACTTGCCGCACAGAGTGGGTGCGCCCCTGCCCCCAGTTCGGAGTGACAGTTACGCAGCCTTTCGGCATCGAGAGCGGCCCAGCTCCTGGTCAAGCCTTGATCAGAAACGGCTTTGCCGGCCTCCAGCACACTCTTCAGGCTCCCTGAAGGCTCCCCTTATTGAAGAGCAGCTGCATACTGTACTGGAGAGGAGTCCGGAGAACAGCCCGCCAGTGAGGCCCAAGCATAGCTACACCCGGAAGGCCCAGCCTGGCCAACCTCTGCTGCCCACTGGCGTCTATCCTGTACCTTCCCTGGAGCCACACTTTGCCCAAGTGCCCCAGGCGTCTCTGAACAGTAATGGCACACTTTATCCTGCACTGGCCAAGGAGAGTGGGTACACTGCCCCACAGGAAGCCTGCAGCAGGACATCTGCCTTCGATGAGAATGGGAACCAGAACGGGACCGGCAGGCCCGGGTTTACCTTCTACCAGCCCCTGGAACGTGACTCTTTGTCTGCACTGGAAAGGAGACCAGAAACTACAGCCAAGTATGTCCCCTACAAAGTCCATTTTTCTTCAGTGCCTGAAAATGAGGAGGATTCCTCCCCGAACAACCACCTCACACCTCCCCAAGGCAACAGCCCACATCCCAGTGAGAGGACGAGCCTGCCTAGCAACAAGCTGTGCTCTAACCCACACAGCCTCAAACTCTCGCAGGCTCCTGCCTGGCGGGTGGGTGAAGACCAGAGACCGTGCAGGCCTCCGGAAGTCTGGGAACTCGCCCTCCAAGAAGACCACAACGCCAACCTCTGGCAAAAGCTGGAGCGCGAAGGCAACTCTGGCGGGACCAGGTCAGCCTTCTCATCGCTCCAGAACATTCCAGAGAGCTTAAGAAGGCAAAGCAGCCTGGAGCTAGGAGGGGGAGCCCAGGCGGGTTCTTCCAGCAGCAGGGCCAGCTGTGCGGTCAATAGCAAGGTAGAAGGCCCTGAGAGGAAAGGTGACCACAGGGGCCACTCGGACAGGCCAGTTTCCTACACTCAGCCCGACGAGAGAACCAGTGCAGCGACCTCTGTGCACAGCTCAGACCCCAGGTGTGAAGAGCCTCCCAGCGCACCGCACCAGCGGACTTCTGGCCTGACCATGAGGAGGCTCAGTTCTGCCAGCGCCTCGGCCCCGCAGCCTCTTCCCAGCGGCCAGTCCCGCTGCTCCGTGCTGGAGAAGGTTTCCAGGGTCGAGCTGCGGGAGCACGGCGGCCACAGACCCCCGAGTGCCAGCGGCTCTGCTTTTGGCTACCACTATGTGCTCAGCGGAGCGGCCCCGACTGCCGGTGCTGCTGGCAGGGACCTCCGGGAGGCCGAGGCCAAGCCTGGGGTCTACTTCCCCGAGTCCCGCGGTGACGGTGATGATGCCGGCACGGCGCCTGAGCGGGAGGCAGTGGGGCGGCAGCCGCGGGGCCCGCAGCGGAGGGTGTCCGCCGAGCCCGCAGCACCGCGCCGGGATGCTCGCCTGCCTCGCAGCCAGAGCGCGCTGCAGCTGCTGGGCACCGGCATCCCGGAGCCGCCCTGCAGCCGCGCCTACCGTGACAGCCTCAAGGATGCCCAGTGCCGCGTGCTGGGCGCCACCTCCTTCCGCCGCCGCGACCTCGGGCCCAGCGCACCCGCGCCCCAGCGTCCGCTGTCGGCGCACGAGGGGCTGCGGAGCGCGGGGGCCTGCGCATCTCCACTCGGCCCCCGGGAGCGGCGCAGCGCAGGCCCGGCAGAGGGCGGCCCAGCCAGGCCCGTGCCCGCCGCCCGCCGAGGTCCACGCCGCCGCCTGGCACCCGAGCAGAAGGCGCGCTCCTACTCGGAGCCAGAGCGCATGCACGAGGTTGGCATCGTATCGGGTGAGCCCGGCGCGCGCCCTGTGCGCGGCCCTTCAGGCTTGGAGCTGAGGCGGCTGCAGCAGAATGCGCTGGCTGACTACGTGTGGCGCAAGACCCGCGCGCGCCCTGGGCCCCCTGCTGGCGGCGGCCCTACCGAGCCCCTTGCTGGGGCGCCCCGAGATCGCAGCAGCTCCTTCGCGGGCGGCCGCTTCCCGCGACCCGACCCCCAGACTCTCCGGACCCCGGGCGAGATGCTCAGTGCAGCTGTAGCGCGTGGTGGGCCTAGGAGTGCCCTAAATGGAGACCACACAGTGGGAGGACCACCCTCCCGTGGAGCCGCAGCCTCAAAGTCTGCATCAGCTGAGGACCTGCTAGAGCGCTCGGAAGTCCAGGCGGTTCCTATCCACGCAAGGTCCAGGTCCTCGCCCACTGCAGACAAGAGGTGCCAGGTAGGTCCCTTTGGCCTACGCAGTGTTGGAGGGAGCGCATTGTCTGGGTTGCAGAATTGAGTTGCAGTACTGGGTTGCAGTAAAATCACATGGTAACAAATTACTCCATTTTGGGGGAGGAGGTAGCAGGAATTGAACTCAGGACCTTTCGCTGGCCAGGCAGGTGTTTGTGCTGCTGAGGTATATCCGCAGCCCCAAATTACTCCATTTTAAAGGGGAAAGATTCGAGTACATCGAAACACTAGTTTTCGCGATGCATCATTTTCATTTTCTATTTAAATAGGTTAACATAGATATGTTGGAGGGCAGCAAGTTGAAGGACCACCCACAGTAGCCATAGCTGTTGCTGGAGCACTGAGTTAATGGTGCTGACCTACCCGTCCCCCATACATACCCTTGTTCAGGCTTCATTTAAATGTAGGAAGTGTTTGTTTTCATGAGATGAGTTTTTTCTTAGTGTATATATGTGCACGCTGTTGTATATCTTTTGTGTGTGTGTGTGTGTGTGTGTGTGTGTGTATGTGTGTACATGGGCACAGTGGTGCCTTCTTTCAGGAAGTCCACCCGTTGGTGCAAGAATGCACTGTTTGAAAAAGTTATGGATTATTTATCTGCTCTCTCCGCCCTGTGGATAGAGAGGGTGTCTTTGTATGTTGAAGATTTTAACTTTGCACCATTTGGTTCCTTTTGCCTCTACAAAATAACTACAATTATTGATAGGTATTGGTACTGAGTTCCTGGCGCTCTCTTAAGTATGTGCCTGTCCCTTGGGTAATTGTGCTGTACATTTATTATCTCACTGATGTCCTCACAGCAGCCCTGTGTGCTAGAGTATATTATATGGCCCATGTCAGACCCGTGTCTCTGACTCCCACTTGCTGAGGTGTGAAAATGGGACTTTGAAAATCTCACATGAGAGGATTTCTTAAAAACTCTAAACTATGTAACAGTTACAAAGTGCTTTCTCCTGAAAATTGCAAGCAAAAGCAGGACCAGAACCTGAGCTTCTGATTGCTAGGAGTCTATTATTTTCCATAAGTAATTCTTAGGAGTTCACTCCCCTGGAGCTCATTGGTCTGCCTCATGGTTCCCTTCCCACCTAAGATGTTAGTTCATGTGTGTATTAGCTTAGGGGAGAAAGAGCCTTCTCTGGCTTTTTATTTTCCGATGCAGAAAAATCTACCATTCTGCAAGCATTTGTAAAGCATATGTTGTCTAAAAAATGCTGAATTACAGGGCTGGAGGAAATAGGAAGGAAAGGTGCTTGCTTTCCTAATGTTCATAACTGGTTAAGGAATATGAACTTGTGATGAACACTGTGGAAGTAATGGTCAGTAATATGCTATAGGAGGAAAAGTGCATAAGTCTAGCTGAAGTCCAAGAGAACTTCTTTTGGCCTGGATGGGATTAAGCCAGACTATAAAATGGTGGCAGGATGCTGAGTTCAGGCTTTAAGAGGAGGAAACCACTTGAGAGAAAGATTTGGTAGCTACCAGCTGGGAGGTTTGCTTCAATACTTCTCACACACACACACACACACACACACACACACACACACACACACGGCCTTCTGGGAAAAAATACTGTACCTCCTGGATATTTCCTGCTTAGAATCATCCAGAAACATTCACCTTGGCATAAACCCATCCAACAAAGAATTGATAGAGGCAGTGCCATAATCGTTAATGGTTGTTCTCCTCCCTGCAGAATGAAAAACAATGTGCTGCTCCTTCCCCTACTATTAAAATTTACCTAAAATTCATGTGTAACGGGAAATTTTAACTAGCTTAATGGGCTTCAGTAGTGCACTGCATAGCAATCCAAACTTTCTGATCTTCCCTGGTTTTCTACAGAAAGACCTGGGGGAAACTCAGCCCCGTTAGATGCCATTGTTCTGTCTTGGAAGTGGTTGGACAGCAGTGTATGTTATCTTGTCTTTCCCTCTAAGTATTTCACAAGCCTAGTCAGCTGGGAAATAGTGTTAAAACGTAGGTGTTGTAGTGAAGAGACACATGCAAATTCCAATTAAGTGTATTATTTGAAAAACTTTTTGGGGGGAGGTAAGTGAACACAGAGCGGTATTTAGGTACACTTTAATAAAGTGAGTACCATAGTTAGGTAGTATTTAGTCTGGGGAAGATGAAGCCAAGAGGGAGAGATTTCAAAGTGAAGTAACTTCTGTTGTGCCACTTTGTGCCAATATGTTGTTAAACATTCTTCAGCTTCCTTCTCCCACCCAGCAGCCAGCCCTGCCTTCCTAGAGAAATGGCCTGTGGCAAGGTTTGTTCTTTGCATTCTCTGTGTCATCTGCCTTATTTGTGGTTAAAAATAAAAAAACTAATTTCAAATGAAACTAAATTAACTTCACCATGTAGCAGTTGGGCTCTTATTTTATATTCTGGTTTTAAATATTTTTAAATTTTAAGAACTCTACTATTATTACTAAGTTTTTGTGAATATTTCTTAATAAAGAATTTTTTCATCCCAATTCCTAAGGTCGAGTGATCTTGGAGAGACTGCAACCCTGAGTAAAACCGAAAGGTGGAATCTGTTTCGAGCACTGCCTTAGTTTATGATGTCCCCAGCAGGCTATTTATTTGCTCTTGCCAATTATCTGCTAATATAGCAGGGTTGTAAGAGCTTGTATAAGCTTTTGGTTGTTCGGTTTGGTTTGGTGCTGGAAGTTGAATCGAAGGACTTCTACAAACTAAGCCTGCACTCTACATGTATAAGCTATTGACAGGGGTATAGCTCCTTTTCAAAATTCTGTTAGTGAGCACACTTTCTGCCTCCAAGTGTAAGGTCATCATGGAAATCATTTCCTCTGTGTATGACAAATGACCATTCTTGGACCTGAAATAATGCCTGAGACCTGCTCAGATATTTGGCACACAGGGCTTCTCCCTAGCCAACGTGGGATCTTTGACACTGGCAGCCCTCTGTTCATTTGTAACTGCAGAACAGATTGTTGCAAGTGCACATAACACTTTTAGCTGTTTCCACTTATTTTTTGTGAGACCTTAGAAAAGTTTTTAAAGTGGGCGTGCCCTGCAAAGCTATAGAAAAATATCCAAACATTCTGCTTCTGAGACAGAAATTCATGCCTCTTCTTTGCATAGATTAAAAGATATCAGAGACTATAAAAAGAAACTCTGGAGAAATAAGACTCCTGCTGGGATTTGTTTCCAGATGCTGAGTTAGAGGCTTCTCCAGTTCTCACTGTGTTTGGGGACCTGCACATTCAGCTTGAGATGGTATCGCAAGCATTATTTAAAGGCTGAGGCATTTGCTTAGTGCATGGCACCACAGTGTTGGATGCAGGCTTGATTTGGTGGGTGCAGTCACTAAAAAGGCACCTCCCCGTAAGTACCTATTTGAGATAATTCAAAGTCAACTTTCTACAAAATGTGAAGTTATGAAAATCTAACAGTGATTAAATTTTTACTGTGTACCAATCATTGTACTCATTTACAAATGTAAAAGTAAGCCTCTTTAATTTGAGTTTTTCTTGTTAGGGTTAAGGATGGCCTCTTACCCACCCATTAACAGTTGCAGGACAGACACATACAGCAGCTATTTGTCAATGATAATAAAATACTATAAAATTTTAAAAAAGTTAGGCCTCTTGCCTGTATAATGGGGTAGGTACTATTATTATATTTATGCTACAAAAAGGGAACCTAGCCCAGAGAGGATATAGGATTTCACCAGGGCTATAGGGAGTGATGTTTTGACCCCTTACTACATGACCCCAGAGTCTTTTAAGCCCCATTACCAGTGATAGTGAGCCTGTGGCATGTGTGCTGCACGGGCTGCCGGTATCACTGAAAGCTCTAAAAGGTTCACCTTCACTGCTTTGTGCCATGCTCTCTCCTTGAATAAAAAGAGGGATGGGGAGAGAGAGGCAGGAGTCAAACACCTTATATCTGTACATAGCAGCCAATAAGTTGATTACATTTTAACACTTATCACTACTATTTATGTTTAAATAAGATTTTTTATGTAGACTTAATTATTTTTGTAACCAATAACCCTAAAGTAAATAAATATTGTCACATTTCATCAATCACAAAGATATCAGAGTATTAGCTAAGAACCCCTAAAAATAGTAAGGATTGAGACTTTAAGTTTATAGTTCAAGTGCTAAGAACTTGTGCACTTTTAAATCAGTTTTGAAATAACTAACAAAAATAAATTAGATGAGTACAAGTTGGTATAACCTGCTATACCAACAAGGTCTTTCTCCCACAGCCAGTACTTTATCCTGTGTTGCCCTAAAATACTGTGTATTTCTGTTACCAGTTTGTGGAAAATTAAATTTTTGATACTGAATATATGTCCAAATCAAAGCAAGAAAACCCAATAAGAATTTACTTTCCTTGGGCTACTGCTAAGCTGAAGAGGCATTTTCCTTCTGTCCAAATGGTGTTTTAATTGACAAGAAATTTAAAATTTTTCCTCAATAGCCTGTTACTGGGGTTTACTTCTTTTATTGTATGCATACTCACATTAATACCAATTTAAGCTTGACATTCCAAGGGTCAAATCATATGAACGCAAATGTAGAGTCATTCTCATGGTGAAGCACAAAGGCCGAGTAGAGAGTAGAATGTGACTGCGTTCAGGGCACATTCACCTCATGGAAGAACAGTAGGGGGGGAGAATGTAAGGTTTCTGGAGCATAGGAATCCCCGCCCTTTGCAGTGGTATTTGAGCAAATCACAACAGTTGGAATTCATTTTTTAAAAAAGTATTTAGATTCGATCCCCAGTACCGCAAAAAAAAAAAAAAAAAAGTATTTCGGTCTGATTGCATCCATCCCAGCTTCCATTTAACTTGCTGAAATTCCATGGGAAGATCTTGGGCTTTGAAGAGGTCCTGGCTCGAATCCCAGCTTATTTAACTGTGGGCTAGATACTTCTCTGGGATTGTGATTACTTTGTTATAAAGAGTAAATTATAAAAAAAAATCAAGTGTTTGCTATTCTGGACACATACTTTTCGTATTGCAATGTACTTAGCAATGTCCGGCGCACAGTTATGCCCAGTAAAGGGCACCCGCCATTCTTGATCATATCCACTTGTTTGTTCTCTGTCCATGACCACTCTTGACTCTTCATTGCTTGTTAATACCTCCACCACCAACTCGGGGCAGAAAGAGAAAGAGGGTGAAAAGCCTTAGCCCTTTGGGCAGAGTAAATGATGAAGTAACATGGATTTGGTTTTGTTTTCTGTATGTCCTGTTATACATAGTTGAGAGTTGAATATAGTCTCATCAGTAATCACTGTCGTGGATGAGAGCACATGGAACAGATTTTACATTATCAGTTTACACTGTCAACCCTTTTGGGATACCAGTGTGTACCCTTATTAAAAGTAGAAGCTATTCCTGAATAGGCCCCAGTTACTGATATCACATGGAGGTGAGATTTTTTCCAGGGAAAATTGACTACAACCTGATTATACACCCGATTCTTGTCTTTCCTAACTGTAGTTCAGTACATCTGAGATTTTACAGAGTTCAATAACTGCCCTGTCACTCCCATAATTCCCTGCTGCCATTTCAAAATCTTGGCTTACTGAATTCACTATTGTCACCATATCACATACTGCAGTTGTTAGAACCCAAGATAATTGTCATGAGACTTCCTTTATCTGGGAAATACCCTTGCTAAGGGGGGCACCTGGTGAAACAGACTGAAGCTTAAACCCTGGCTGCTGCTGTAGACCTTGGGCCTCTCCCTGTCAGTGCGGTGGGGTTACCGGGAGTTCCTGGAACTCTGAGGAGTAAGTGACAAGGTGCGAGAGAGCACCGCGGTCCCTGACGTGGTCGTTCTCCTCCTGTCTGCATTACTGCTGTGAATTTAAACCCCGGCTTGTGGCAATAATGTGGTGCCTCTCTTGTGTTTCCAGGGTGCCCTCCTGGGGGAAGACACTGGCTTTGGTTTTGGGAGGGACCTGTGTTACCTGGCTGGCCGTGGACCCAGGTATGTATGTGTAGGGAAGCTGCCTCCTGCCTGAGTGCTGCAGGGTCTAAAATGCTTCTGTTGCTTTCGGTAGGAAAGTGGAGTGCAGTGTGATGGTGCTAAATGGTACCATGTGCTGCTTTCCAGTTTGTTTAGGCCGTGGGAAATTTGTTATTTTGTCTTTATAAGTGACTCTGAGAATGTCACTTGTTCAAAATAGGTTTTGAGTATGTGCTACTGAGGAAATGCTTGGCTCTTAACAAGTCTGACCTCAGGATCGTTGGTGGAACTTCTCTTGTCAAGCTTATCGTAGGGCTCTCACATGTGGAGCCTCGCTTGTGTAGCTGATCTTTCCAGTTCTGTGAGCAGAGGATCAAGTCTGGTGGAGAAGTGATCGAGGAAGAAGGGGCACTCCACCAACAGCTTCACGCAGCAGGACAAACGCACAGGAAGCACATGACGCAGAAAATCAACTCAAAACCGTAACCTCTAGGCAGAGAGATATACTGGGCATCGTGACATTTGTAATCTCAGCACTTTCGGAGGCTTAGGCGGGAAGATTGGCAAGTTTGAGCCCTGCCTGGGAAACTTAGCGACACAGTGATATCCTGTCTCAAAACAGTTTTTAAAAAGGAGTCGGGCATGGTGGCACAAGCCTGTAATCCCAGCAGTTGGGAGGCTGAGAAAGGAGGATCACTGTGAGTTCAAGACCCACCTGGGCTACAAAGTGAGCTCAAGTGAACTGTGTAGTGAGACCCTGTCTCAAAAAGAAAAAAAAGGGGGGGCGGGGATAGGGATGTAGCTCAGTGTGAAAGCCCTGAGTTCAGTCCACAGCAGTGCAAAAACAAAGCAATTTAGACACAAAGACAGCAAAGAAAGTTTTTCTTTAAAAAAAGTAATGAGAGAGTTTTTTCCTAAATAATCTTTCAAATCATACCCCCTAGGTAGGAAACTATAAGGAGTACATTTTAGAATTTGAATTTTTGAGCTTTTCACATGGAGAAATTTCATTTGGAGAAGTTTTCAGAGCATTCTCCCAGAAGTACCCATACTATGAGCACCTCAGAGCAGCACCACGGAGCTGCCCACCACAGTGTGTTGTTACCAGTGACGGTGTTCCTAAACTTTCTCTGCCACTTGCCATGTTTCTTCGAGCCAGTTTCTTCATTTTTCCTTATGAGTCAGTTTTCTGTTTTGTTCTGCTCTTAGCTTTCTGTCACTCAGTCCCGCCACACGGCCAGGCGGGGCAGTCGGTGCTGCAGCTGTGCGCAGCCTCCCTCGGCCGTTTGCTTTTGCTTCTCCCAGGGTGATGCTGAGGACCATGGCTGATTTATGTGTGTTAAATCAGAAACAGGGAAAATTAACAACGAGTTAAAGCATTATTAAGAGAGAACTGGTTGGGCCAGGCAGTGCACGCCTGTAATCCCGGGACTCGGGAATCTGAGGCAGGAAGACTGCTCTGAGTGAGAGGCCAGTCTGAACTTCAGAGCAAGACCTTGTCTCAAAAACTTTTTCCTCCAGAGATGGTAAACACATGGCCAGCAGGCATCTGAGAAGATGCTGAACAGCTCTAATCATGATAGAAATGCAGCTCAGAGCCAGGAGACGGCACCTTGGACCCTGAGGGTGGCTGCTGTCAATAGAGCAGAAGGTGACGGGTGTGGGAGCCCAGAGCAGTCGGCGCCTTGCACACTGTTCGTGGGGTGGAAGACAACATGGAGGCCCCTCCAAGTGTTAGGAAGTACACTTACATGTAACAACATGCGGTACATACCCTGTACGACCCAGCAGTGCAGCTGGGTGTGGTGGTGCACACCTGGGGTCCTAGCACTCTGGGACACTGAGGTAGAAAGATAGCAAGCTTGAGCTCCGCCTGAGCGACTTGGTGAGACCTTCCCTGTCTCAAACGAAAAAGCAAAATATTTTAGAGTTAGGGGACAGCTCAGTATGAAGGCACTGGATTCAAGTCTTTATACCAAAGGTGGGAAAAAAAAAACCCAACAATGTCACCACTGGGTATATATCCAAAAGAATTGAAAGACTGAAAGCAGGACCTCAGAGGTCTTTGCACGCTCATTTTCACGGCAGCAGTATTCACAGTGGTGCAGGAGTGGTGAGCCCCAGTGCCCATGGCTGGGTGACTGCATGTGACACATGCAGACAGTGGGCTGTTTTCCAACCTTAGAAAGGAAGGAAATCCTGGCAAGCAGCACAGCACGGGTGACCTTGAGGGTGTTATGTCAAGTGAAGTAAGGTGCAGAAAGACAGTTTCTGTGTGTTTAATCTGATGATAGAAATGTACGAGAGTGGTGGTTAGCAAGGGGCAGGGATGGAGAAGTGGGGGTTATTTAATGGGGTAGTTCCAGATTTGTAAGATGTAAAAGTTTTGGTGCTCTGATTCACAATCATACAAACATTTTCTTGTTTTTTTAATACTGGGGATTAAACCCAAGGCCTTGTGCATACCAAAGAAGCACTGTACCACTGAACTACACTCCAGTTCATGGATATACTTAACACTGCTGAATGTACACTTAAAAGTTCTGAAGATGAAGTTTTATACTGTGGCTTTACCACAATAAACGTATGCTTTAAAAATACACAAGAAAGTGGCTCTTGCCCAATGTGGGTGGCGCTCGCCTGTAATCCCAGCATTTAGGAGGCTGAGGCAGGAGGAGGGCTGCGAGTTCGAGGGCAACTGGGGCTACATAGTGAATTCAAGGCCAGCTTGAACTACAAAGTGAGACTCTGTCTCAAAAAAACAAACAAAAAAGCAAAAAAAGAAAATTGTTTTCAAAATCCATGCTTAAAAATTAGGATTTCTTGGTACTTTGAGCTTTGATCAACAAACTTCGAGCTGTTCTTACTCTATTACAAAAAGGGCTTAAACAACATATTTTTTAATTTTAAAATCTGTTGCTTAACTAGATAGTGAGACTCTGTCTCAAAAAAAAATTTAAAATCTTCCTAAAAAATACAGTCACTATGGAGAAGCATTCTCAGCCAAATCTAAGCACTTAACTCAAATCATACCCTCAAAAATATGCAACTTTAGTGTGGCTCATGTAAACTAGGAATAAACAAAAACTTAAAACGTCAAAGTTTGTTAGGCTGGATCATTAAAGGGTAAGCAGTGTTACATATTTTTGTGATATCTCCCCTTTTCTAAAAGCTTCAGGATACAAGTTCAGGAAGTAAAAGCACTCAAATCAGTCATCAGTAAAGTTACCTGTTGACTCAGATCTTCTTACGCTACACAAAGTTTTAAATCATTCCTATCTTTCAGCCTGAGAGCAGCTAGACCAGTGATGGCGAACCTTTTGGGGGTTTCAATGATAATAAACAGCCTGCTGCAGCTTGCGTGTCATAGGTTCACCACACTGAGCTGGACAGAACAGGACACCTTTTGTCCACCAGGTACAAACTGTCAGACATAGTACCTTGTGCCAGGTACGGTGGATACCAGAACGAGTGACATGCAAATGAAGAGCTTCTCAGGGATCTCCCGGCTCTGGGTGTCTCCGCCCCGGCCGGGAGAGCCACCAGGAAGTGCCATCAGGAAGTGCGGACAGCTGGTCTTAGATGTGGAGGGGTTCTGGGCTCCATGGGAGGGCCTGTGGTGGGAAGGGAGGGGTGGCACCTGAGAGGGAGATGGACCTTTCCCTCAGCCGTCAGCAGCTATGCTAGGCCGGGGAAGAGTGAATTTGGTTCTTCGCAGTCTTTCCATTCCATATGCTCCGCTGCTCTCTCCTGGCTCTTGGATGGCTTTGTGGCAGAGCCCGACTGTCGTTCTGATGTGGAACCCTCTCCACTCCTGCCAAAGACTCAGATCTATGAGATGAGAGGTGCTATCTGCGCTCCAGACTCCTTGGCGGAAGCCAGTTAGGAACTACGGAGTCAGAATTTGCAAGCGGCAGGATTTGCTGGATATTTTTATCCTCACGTTAACTCTGGCCCGGCAGGCAGGCAGCGCTGCTGTCCCTTTGCTTGTCTTTCCCCCTTGAACACAGTAACAGAAGTAATGGGAACTGCTGGATTTTCCTTGGTGCCTAAAGGGCAGTTTGAATGACCGTGCACCCGTGTCAGCTTCTTACTGTCAGTCTCGTCACAGCCCCTTCTGTGACTCTCCTCTTTATTTTTCCCCTTAGGATGTGACAACACTAGGAGGGTTGAAGTTGTAAGTAAAGCTTCCCAGTTCAGCAGCCCTGTCTCTTCTGGCCTTGCAGCAGCGCTCTCTCCCGGATCACGCTGGAAGACGAGAGGCAGGGCTCCTGAGGCGGGCGTCCTTTCCCCCAGAGCCAGGAGCTGGAGAGATTGACCGCTGTTTCCTTTTTGTGTCCCGAAGCCTGCCTTCAAACCTCCTTATGGGATAGTGAGGGATCTGTGCCTGTCTGGTACTTCGATTTGCCTATGGACACCATGCACATACAGTACCCTCCTTCCCTTTAAATACTTTTCTAATCTGTATAATGAATTGCTCAGTGTTTGCGCTTTGTTCAGAGCTGTAACTGCCCATCTGTATCCTGCCGTAGGTCACTCAGTTGTTCAGAAAGAGGTCGAGAAGAGATGCCGTTGCTCACCCACCGTCCTGCCCCTCAGTGGAATGGCTCAGGCTGCAAAGCACGCTGTGGTTCCTCAGTTCCTGATGACTGTGCTGGGGCCCTGGACCATCAGAGGCAAACCAGCAGAGTGCCAGGCCCCAGGCTGCTGCTGCCCGGAGCGCAGGGGCAGTTCCTAGAGCCCAGGGCTGTGCCTCTGACCCCACTCAGCTCCCCTCTGCCTTCGTCTGTGCCCTCTAGCTACTGTGCACAGCTTACTTCGGATCAGCAGACTGGAAGGGACAGTCATGTGGTACAACAGCTTCTGCCCCCCAGCACCTATGCTGGGACCCAGAGATGCAATGAGCACCCCCCAGCCCAGCCACCCAGCCCAGGTGACTGTGAGTCTAGCAGCCCAGAGCATGAGTGGGGAGCGGGAACATGGAAGAGGGCCTCACTGCCTCAGCAGCCGCTGCCTCCTCCACTGAAGTGGGCGCGTGTGGCGCCGGAGGATGGCCTTCCTGCGGGAGACTCGCCACCCGAGTTCGCAAACCCTAAGCACTGCAGAGAGCACCTGAGCCTCCCCAGTTCCTGCAGCACGCCCGACCCCGACGCTCTGGGGAGGGTCTCCCTGCGCATGTCAGAGTCAGGCCTGCAGACCGTCCCTGTGCCTCAGGAGTACGAGGACGAAGTGTTCGTGAAGGACTTGCACCCCAAAGCCCCCTCCAGCCCCACATTTGAAGCTCTTCCTCCACCCCCACCTCCACTGAGCCAGGAAGCCCCTGTGGACAGCTCGGATGATTTTCCTCTCCCTCCTCCCCCAGCGGAGTGTGAGGCGCCTCTGGCCACTGAGGCTCCTGAGGGGCCTAGCCACAGGTGAGTGAGTGGCTTGGGGCCGGCGGGAGGGAGGGGACAGGAGAATCTCAAGTGCTGGCTTTGCTGGCCGTCCTCCTGTGGAGACTCAGTGCCTGAAGCGGGCAGATCTGTTGTGCTCACTTCCCGGTGGTGATGCTGATGCGCACGAGGACCGAGGAGGAGGAGGAGGAGGAGGAGGAGGAGGAGGGCTGAGGATGAGAGCAAACCCTAGCGGGACGTGGCAGCCCGAGAGCCCGGTGACTCACACTCCTCCTTAGCTGAGCTCCGACTCAGTTAAATAAGACAGAAGGAGGTGTGTGAAAGACAGAAATAGCACCTGTGTGACTGGTGGAGGTCACAGTTTTCAGTGTCCCTGGCCGCATGTGAGGCAAGTCGCTGTGCTAGCCCTCAAATTAAACAGGTTTACCTGCCGAGTCACAGGTGTGCAAGATGTTCCAGCCCCAGGCCACCCCTCCGAAGAGGCTGGGCTGCCCAGAGCCACTCGTCCCTGGGAAGGAGCGGAGGAGGGCTAAAGGGCAGTGTTCAGGGAGGAGCTGCAGGGAGCCGGAAGAATGGAGAAGCACTGTCTCCCACGCCTAGGTTCCAGGACAGAGACCTCATGGGGCCATATGTACCCCTGGGCTGTGTCCTCTGGCCATCCAGAGAGTGATCGAGCAGTCTGACCTCTTCACCTCCACCTTTCAGAGCGCTCTGGAATCTATTAGCAGCGTTCTTCAGAACTGGATTCCTACTGACCAGGTCTGCCTTAGGAGGTGACGCTCACCAGGAGCGGCCTCCGGGCTCAAGGGCCCTGGGGGCCCGGGGAGTAGGGAGGGCGCCCTCAGGAATGCTGGGGTGCCTGCCCCCCTCACCTTTCACCTTCTTTTCTTCACCCTCTTACCAACCCTTCCCTTTTCACCTTTATTTTGTGTCCCTAGCATTTCCGGCCAGTTTTCCAGGGCGACCACTGCAAGGGAAAGGCCTGCTCCTGCTGCAGCCCATCAGATAGGCAGCCAGCCGCTGCCTCCCAGACCCCAGACTTCCGTCAGATGTCTGGAGCCCAGCGAGTCCCTCGCACCCTCCTGCAGGAGTGTTCAGCCCCCACTGGCAGGGTCTCCTGTCCAGCAGCCGAACCTAGGGCCACCCCCTCCCAGTCAGTCCCAAAGCCTCATCCACGAGCCACCTGGGGGAACTCAGTCAGCTAGCTCTGATCCTCAGAAGACCTCCGAAGATGTCAGAACAGAGGCTCTGGCCAAGGAAATTGTGCACCAAGACAAATCTCTGGCAGACATTTTGGATCCAGACTCCAGAATGAAGACAACTATGGACCTGATGGAAGGCCTGTTTCCCCGAAATACTGACTTGCGGAAGGAAGACGGCACCAAGAGGAAGGCCATGCAGAGGACTGTCAGCCTCCCGGGGTGTGACAGCAAGAGGTGAGGCCCTGATGCTGCCCCCAAGGGACTTAGAGTGGAACTCCTCCTGTCTGATAGTTCCTCCTTCACAGACCCCTGACCCAAAAGTGACGCTCTGTCCAGGCGCGGGGGGGACAGATGCCTGGCAACAGAAATGACAGCCGTAGTAGTAGTTGCCGCGAATGCTTATCCGCACTGTGTGCATCAAGAGTGTGTGAATTTCTCTATGTAAACATTCTCATTTCATCATCACAAGAACCTTCCGAAACAGCTACCAGGGTGTTCTTGTTTTTTACAGATGAGGAAAGTGAAGCACAGAGAAAGTAAAACCATGCTCACCAAAGCTCTGGAGCATGTTCGTGCTCTGGCTTGTGGCGGCCTGCTCTCCTAGTGACCACAGAGCCCTAACTCCCACATGAGCAGTTGCGTATTCTTTCTTGGTGCTGCCCTCGCAGACCCCCCTACCCCCTGGTGGAGGAAGGAGGAAGGGACATGTAGAAGTGGTGGGTCTGACCAAGGCCTCTCCACCACCACAGTTGACTTATGTTCTTTGTAAAAACAATGGGTCTAGAGAAACAGGTTCTTTTGTTACACTGAAAATGCACCTACGTGGCATTAAGCCTGGTGTTTGTTCACATCTGAAAAGTAAGAGAGATGTGAGTGGGGTGCATCCTGCTCTGCCTCTCAGCCCTGCTCCTGAGCTCCCTGGCCATGTGTTCCCTGTCCTCTAGGACGTGTGGTGCCAGCTACAGCTCTGGAGCACCGTGAATAGTTCGTGGTGCCCGTGCTTTCAGTTTCTTTTGAGTTATTATCGTATTTTCTTCAATTTTTTTAGGACTACTGTGAGAAAGAGTTAAAATGGTTTATATTTCTTTTTAATGTTAAATGACAGCTGTGTGGATTGACAGAGACTCAGCAGTCAGTGGCTTCCAGACTAAATAAAAAGCATTTCTTCTAAGTTTGGGCTTGAAGTGTTGAAAGTTGTAGGTGACCCTAACCAAATCACTAACAGGGATGCCACGTTTTGTGGGGGAAGGAAATGCAGTAAGTACTTGGAAGCCGATCTCCCTCCAGACCGTAGTCTGCCTGACTGTCCCCATCTTTTCCAGATTTGGGAAACAGACTACTTGGGGTGAGGCGGCTTACCCCCGGTCATGTGTTTAGCAAACATTACCAAGCACCTGTGGGGCAAGCTCATCCAGCGGAGACCCCCGGTCCCGGAGAGTGTTGGGTGTGCCGCTCAGCTCGCTATGCATGGTCACAGGTCCTTCTTTGTCCAGCAACTTGCTGTGAAAAAACTAAAGCAATTTAGAATCACAGCCTTTGAAAAGCATCACCGTTGAGCTCATATGTTTTCTCAGTTGTAGTAGAGGGGAAATGGTCCGGTAGATTTGCAAGCAGCCTTGAGCCTTGGGAAAGATTTCAACCAGGTGGCCTGCGCCATCTTCTGGTGAAAGTGAGCACTGACGAGCTGGGATGAAACTCAGCAAGTGGCCCCTGAGCTTTCGTCAGTGGCTCGCGAAACCCGTTGGTAATGTGTTAGATACTCTGATAACAACAGCTGAAGAAACATGTGTGTAAGTGTGTGGAGTTTGAGGTTTATGCCCTAAGTAAGTCTTAAGTGTGCAAACAACAACAGGCACAGAAGAGATTATAGATAACCAGGGAAGAGTAGGAAATGACCTCAACCCTGGAGTGTGTGCAGTGTCGTGGCTCCATGCTGTGATTTTGAGAAAGAAGTCAGAATCATTCTTCTGTTTATCCCTTCAACACAAGGTGCAGTAACTCTCCAGAGAGCTGATTGCCACTCCACCCCCAGGACTTGTACGATTTTCATCGCAGGTTCACCAGGTTCCCATTCCTACCTGTACATATTTACTAAGGCGTCCTAGTTTCTGGGGAAGAAATGCATTACTCAGTGAGCAGACTTCATTAGAAAACTGTGTGGCTGTGTTTTGTGTTCCTTGTGGTCCAGGAGCGAGGACAAGGAAGTGGTGGGCGTGCTGGTCACCTGCCCTGCCTACTACAGCGTGTCCGCTGCCAAGGCCGAGCTCCTGAACAAGATCAAAGAAATGCCCGAAGAGGTGAACGAGGAGGAAGAGCAGGTGGACGTCAATGAGAAGAAGGTAAAGAACGAAGGGAAGTGCCCTTGCTTTGCTTCCCCAGAGAGACGTCCTGGTAGCCGGCAAGGTGCTGGCCCCGCGGGCGAGAGGAGGACGGGAAGGCCCCCGTCACATCGGCAGACCTGGCCACAGCTATCCTTAGACTTTGGATTTGCATGTGCTTTAACTAGATTTCTCCTGGCCTTCCTGCAGGTTAGGCAGGACAGGTAAGCTACTGAAATTTCCAGTTTTACAGGTGACAAAGGTAAAGCTGACAGGTTTTAAGTAATTCCGTAGAAGTTTTATAAGCCAGGCAGGGTCTGGGCCCCGAGCTTCCTAGACCAGCACAGGAGTCCCAGCCCTGTTCTCGGTAGCAGATCAGCCAGTGCCAACAGGCCGTGTGATTTTCATTTAGTCATTTATGGTCCAGTGGAAACCTGGAAAATTTCTTCAGGGAGAAAGAGACCACTTGTCGAACACTTCTGAGAGAAAGTGACATTATCCTTTATTCAGTCCCCATCTGTCTTTGCAGTACCTCAGCAAAGAGCTTGAAAGCTCAGGATCAGAATTTAGTTGCTAGCATTTGGTACGCCTACAGAAATTTTAAATGTCACACATTTTTAAAATGACCATGCTGCCGGGGTCTTCCCACATACCAGAGAGATCTAAACTGGGCCGTGTCTGCAGGGGAGAGCTCCTGCCATTCCACTTTCTCCACGGTCCCAGATGGCCTGCCATCCCGTGCTCGTGGGTTCCCACACACCCCAGGCACGTGTGCCACGGAAAGGAGCGGAAAGCTCACTCCTTGCTGACCGTGTGTGGCATTCACTCTGCATGGTTTTCAGTGGAGCTGATTCCATAGAAACTGTGTGACTCTTCATTTATTCTACAGTGTGCGTCCCAAACGCTCTTGCTGGTCTGTTGGAATGAAATCACAGCGTGTGGAGCCTGGGGGGGTTGGGAGGGGGCAGGAGGGTTGAGGACACCCCAGTCGGTGTCTTTGCCCCCCTCTTTTGAGGCTCCAGCCTTGAGGCTGAAGGCCACAGCGGACGAAGCCTTTGCTGTAACTCCCTGCCCACTCCGAGGTTTCCCCAGCGAAATGCCTGCTTCGTTGCACACCACCTGCTGCACCCCTCTCAGCCCTGCTGAGCGCCCCCGCTTCCTGAGCCCTCTGATTGGCAGTGGACCCCTTTGTCTCCTTCTGTGTATCTACCCCAAAGAGAGAGCTCCACGGACACCCCTACCTGTACCAAGTTGCTGTGACCTGCTTCCCTGAATGCTTCGCTCGGAGGCTCTTGTCCTGCCTCCTGCATGTGGAGGTACTTACTGCCCGTGGTAGCAGTACGGCCGGCCACTCATTGTTTTTCCCCAGCTTAATTTTGTTCGAACTAGTTTTACATCACTTTATTACCACCCTGTCTGTCATTTTGAGAACTATGTGGCAAGAAGTATTTTTAGCCTGAAAATATAAAAGAATATAGGAGGAATTTATCCTCATAGGAAATAAGTAATAACATTTGTTACTCCCCAGCTTTTTTTTTTTTTTATTTTATTTTAAAGACAAAAGAATAGAGACATATGAACCAGAAAAGCCATAAACAATATAGAAAATACAAAGTTATACAGAATATAGTAGGGAATTAGAACTGGATGTTGTATTACATAGTTATCTTCACATTAGTTAACACAAAAGCATTAAAGGAAATACCAAATTATAGATAAGATAGTAGGGAATTTGCACTGGATGCTGTATAATATAAAGTTATCTTCACGTCTGCTAATACAAAAACGACTGAGGAAATACAGAATTATAGAGAAGATAGAAGGGAATTAGCTCTGGATGCTGTCCTACATAATGTTACCTTCATCTTTGTTACTCAGTTA